>PVIW01005871.1:79274-97698 GCA_004026585.1 Noctilio leporinus
AACCCAAAGGTCGCTGGTTCGATTCCCCAGCCAGGGCACATAACCAGGTTGCAAACCAGGTCTCCAGCCAGGTCTGTGGCTGGAGGCAGGTGAAAGGCAACCATACATTGATGTTTCTCTCCCTCTCTGCCTCTTTCCCTTCCCCTCTCTCTGGAAATAATAAATAAAATAAAATAAAATAAAAAAGATGAACTCCTGACTGGTATGGCTCAGTGAGTTGGGTATTATCCTGCAAACTGAATGGTTGTGAGTTTGATTTCCAGTCAAGATACATGCCTGGGTTGCAGGCCAGATCCCCAGGTGGGGCACATAAGAGGCTATAGATTAGTGTTTCTCTCGTACATTGATGTTTCTCTCCCTCTCTTCCCCTCTCTCTAAAAATAAATAAATAGGGCCCTGGCTCGTGGCTCGGTGGATAGGTGCCAGCCTGTGAAACCCAAAGGTCTCTGGTTCGATTCCCAGCCAGGGCGCATAACCAGGTTGCAAGCTTGGTCTCCAGCCAGGCCCATAGCTGAGGGCAGGTGAAAGGCAACCATTCATTGATATCTATCTCCCCCTCTGCCTCTCTCCCTTCCCCTCTCTCTAAAAATATTAAATCTCTTAAAAAGTAAAATTAAATAAAAGTAAAATAAAAATAAATAAATACAACCTTTAAAAAAGAAAGCCCTGGCTGGTGTGGCTCAGTGGGTTGAGCATTGGCTGCAAACCCAAGTGTCACTGGTTCGATTCCCCAGTCAGGGCACATAACCAGGCTGCAAGCCAGGTCTCCAGCCAGGTCCATGGCTGGAGGCAGGTGAAAGGCAATGTATGGTTATACATTGATGTCTCTCTCCCTTTCTTCCTCCCTCCCTTCCCCTCTCTCTAAAAATAATAAATAAAATCTTTTTAAAAAGAAAAAAGAAAGAAAAGAAACCCCCAAGTTCTTACTCCTAAACTGAGTTTCCCTTGCTCCAGGGCTTTTGTTGCATCAACACTCTAGACCCATACCTCACCCCTCCTAATCCTACATCTGTTCCATTAGCTCTCATCTTCTCACGTTTGAGAGAAACTTGTGTATAGCATTTAACATTTGTTCACCAACATGTGTTTATTGAACTATGCTCCAAAGACTGAACATAGTATGGAAGCATACATGATGGTTGGCAAAGCAGTCCTGGTCCCTGCCCTCATGAAGCATGTAGACTGAGGGTAGACCAAGTCTAAATTGGGAATGAGGGCAGGAAGTTGGCAGACTTATTTTACTCTTCCACTAAACTTCAAACTTAGCCTTAATCTGGGTCTCCATTTGCCATTTTTTCTGCATTTGGTTCAGCACTCAGTCAGGAAAAACACCTGTCATAGATTATACTCCCTCTATGGTCCAGCACAGGATGCTAAATGAGAGTGTGCCTGGGGCCAGTATCTTATTTTTGTGTGAGGAGAAGCTGAAGTTAGGTAGGAATTACTGAGGTGAAGATAGTGAGGAAGCAAGTTTCCAGAAAAGAGCCTTTGCAAAGGCCCTGGGGCTGGGAAGAGAATGGGCAGCCCCTTTAGTGTGGGGGGTGGGGCAGGAGAGGTGGTTAATGCAACAGGAGAAATGGCTAGAAGGCTGGAAAGGTGGAGAGTCGTGGAGCCAAGTTAAAAACTTACCTTGAAGACACTAAGAAGCCATGAAAAGTTTAAATGACATTTCCCTGTCTCCTGCATTTCAACCCATTATTTACCAGGATAGACCCCCTTATCTTTAGGTATAGACATGCTGCACAGGCAAGCATAGCCCCATTTCAGACTGAAACACATGGGCAGCTTAGTAGAAACCGTGCTTACTAGCATGGAGCAGAAAGAGTAGAATTAGAATGCTTGTATCTATATGAAATTGAACAAATGTCTTAACTTCTCCAAGCTACTTTACTGTATAATTGGTAACGTAATATTTAAATCCCTCGTGTGGTTGTTGTAGGGTCAAAAAAAAAATAAGTACAGTGCCTATGTCTGGCACTCCATAGGTAGTAGCTGTCACCATTTTAGCAATGTTTTCTTCCTAACAGAAACTTCAAATACCTCTTTGGTGCAATCACAAAAGCATATATTCTCAAATTGTAGCAAAATCTTAAAGGGCCGCCTTTCATCCCTTCTGCAACACTGACAATCAGTTGGTTTGTTGTCCAGTGTTACTTATAACATCTGGAGACAGGAAGCTCACTCCATGAGTGTCTGAAGCAGCTACTCCATGTTTGTGCTCTACTAGACAGTTCTTTTTTAGGACTGAATGCAAATCAGCTTTCCTGTATTTATCTACTGAGATGCCTCTAGCCGGGGGTCTCAGTAGTGCCCCTAATGCCTCTTCAATGTGATAGCTGTCCAGGTATGTGAAGTGATTTTATTTACCACCACTCACATAGAGTTGGAAAGTTTTTTCTTGCCTAACAACAATAAAAGAGTCAATTAATCAAGAAAATACAAGTATCCTAAAATATATATCTACCTAACAATAGAGCTTAAAAACATGAAGTAAAAAGGTGTTAGAGGCAGATTTTTAAAAAAGATTTCATTTATTTTTAGAGAGAGGGGAAGGAAGGGAGAAAGAGAGAAATATCAATGTGTGGTTGCCTCTCGCATACCCCCAGCTAGGAACCTGGCCTGCAACCCAGGCAGGTATGCTGCCTGGGAATGGAACCAGCAACCCACAAGCCGGCACTCGATCCACTGAGCCACATCAGACAGGGCTAGAAGGAGAGTTTAATAGCAACAGCAACAGTCATTTACTGGGCATCCACATTATACTGAGTGCTGTAAATAAGCAGATAAGTTAATCCCATCAATTGAAGAAAGATAACTAAATAAATGTAATAAGACATTATGGATTGTGAGACAGATCTGTGCAGAAAAAAGGAGGGAGTGGGGAGACATCAAAGGACCAGCCATCTTTATGAAGAAGGGGACTGCCTCCTTCTAAGGGATGATGCAAACTGCACCCTGAAATTGAGCAGGTAATACAGTAGTCCCCCTTATCCACAGTTTCACATTCTGCCGTTTCAGTTACCTGCAGTCAACCATGGCAGTCTGAAATGCTAAATGGAAAATTCCAGAAACAATTCTTAAATTTTAAGTTGTGCACTGTTCTGAGTAGTGCAATGAAATTTCTTGTAGTCCCACTTCATTCCTCCTGGGATGTAAACCATCCCCTTACCCAGCCTATCCATGCTGGCTGGATATGCTACAATCTGTTAGTCACTCGTAGCTGTCTTGGTTCTCAGAGGACTGTTGCCGCATCACAGTGCTTGTGTTCAAGTAACCCTTTGCTTCTGTTGTTACAATTGTTTTATTATTATTAGGCACTACTGTGTCTGATTTGTAAATTAAACTTTATTATAGGCAATTATGTATAGGAATATACAGGGTTCAGTACTCACTATCTGTGGTTTCAGGCATCCACTGGGGGTCTTGGACCCTATCCCCCTGCGGATAAAGGAGACTACTATACCTGCACTAGCTAGAATTATCCATTCTGTGGTATTTGTTATAAAACATCATTTTAGAGGCTTTAGTCACACAAAGTATTCAAAATAGGCTTTATCAGTAAGTGCAAATACATTCCTACAAGAAATATTATTTTCCCTATTAGCAGTCTTTCTAAAGCCTCTTTTGGAGTGAGAATAATTGAAACCAGACAAGAAAGTGGAATGGAATAATTGGTTTGTTGTTCCTGCAAATAGGTGGCAAATACTTGGAAAGGAGGACCTGCAACTACTTTTTCTCAAGCAGTGACATAGACGAGATGAGGCATGCTATGTTATGGCCATATAATACAGGAAGGCTACAGGAGATGGGAAGCAGTAAAGCATTTGCCCCACTGACATTGTAAGTTGTGTAAAAGCAACATGATATTCATGCTTTGATGCCTGTTTCTTCTGATGGGGCCCGGTGCTAATGCTGGATCCTGGGGTAAAGAGGACCTTTGGAGGAGGCTGAGGCATGTGTGCAATGTAATCCAAAGCAGAAAAGACTAGAGAGTCTTAGAAAAAGATGACCTGATGTGCCCTGGAAATGCTGAAGATAGATTCTTGGGCAGATGAAACTAGCCCTTCCTAAAGGAGGCAACATATTTGAGAATACATACAAAAATTAAGTCCTCCAAACCTCCTGAAGTGGGACCTTCTCCATTAACACTCTAGAGAGCAAAGGCAGTGAACCTGGAGCTGCTGCTTTCAAGAAGAAACATGAGAAAGACGGAAGCCTAGAGTGAATATCAGTGGAGGCTAAAACTGTTACATTTTTCACATTTGTTAAGAAGAAGATAGAGGAAGAGGAGGGAGGAGGAGGAAGAGAAGGAGCCCTTTAAGGAACAGTTATAAATCTAAGGATGTTGGCCGTGGCTGGTGGCACAGTAGATAAGGTGCCAGCCTGTGAACCCAAAGGTTGCTGGTTCGATTCCCAGGCAGGGCACATAACCAGGTCTCCAGCCAGGTCTGTACTGGAGGCAGGTGAAAGGCAACCAACCACACATTGATGTCTCCCTCCTTCTCCACCTCTCTCCCTTCCCTTCCCCCCCCCAAAAAAAAAAAAAAAAAGCAAAAAAGCATTAAATCTAAGGATGTTGAAATATTCCCCCAAACAAGAAACAAATAATGAGAAAGTATAGAAAAGTTTCTTTCACAGTGTGAAAGCCTTCCACATTGCAAAGTCAATGAAGAGGATAAAACAAGTATGGTTATGAGCAAAAGTCCTGATGAAAACAAGTGAGGGAAACAGAAATGCTAAGTGGAAGTGTTAGGCACCAGTTCCAGCCCTGTTGCCCAGTTGGGGGGACTGAAGCTCAGAGAGGGTGTTGGATTCCAGACACAAAATAGGATTCCTTGCACCCAGCAGGGCACAGCACTGCAGCCCTGACTACACAAAACAGGAACTTCAGAAAAATCTTCATGTTGCCATGATACTTCATCCAGGGGTTGTCTACTCTGCTGGGGCACAAGGTAACCAACTTCCTCTTCTGTCCCTCATTTGTTGGGCTAGCTTTTCTTTTAGGTAGTTTACTTTAGGCATTATTATAATATCAATATTATTGCCACATTATATTATACTGAGACATTGTTGAGATATTCACATATCATAAAAGTTCACTCTTCAGGTATATGTATAATTCATTAAGTTGTGCAACTGTCACCACTATCTAATTCCAGGTCATTTTCATCTTTATGTAAAAAGACCTTGTACCAATTAGCAGATAGTCCCAACTGCCCCTCCCCCAAGCCACCAACCAATGTCTGTTTTTATGGATTTTCCTATTCTTACCATTTCGTATAAATGAAATCATAAAATATGTAGTGGTATATGTCTGGCTTCCTTCACTTAATGTTTTTATGGTTCATGTAGCAGTGCTTCATTCCTTTTTATAGCTGAATGATATTCTCTTACGGTTATATAACATTTTGTCAATTGGGTTGTTTCCACATTTTAGTTATTGTGAATAGAAGTACTATGAACATTCATGTACAAGTTTTTATGTGGACAAATGCTTTCATTTCTCTTAGGTATATACCTAGGGGTGCAATTGCTGTATATTGTGACACTATATTTAACTTTTTGAGGAACTGCCAGACTCTTTTCAAAGGGCTATACTATTTTACATTCTCATCATTAGTGTACGAGGGATCCAATTTTGCCACATCCTTACTAACATTTGTTATTACTTTTTAAAGTTATAGTCATTCTAATAAGTGTAAAGTAGTATCTCATTGTGGTTCTGATTTTCATTTCCCTAATAACTAATGATGTTAGGCATCTTTTCATGTGCTTGTCGGCCATTTGTATACTTTCTTTGGAAAAATAGCTACTCAGATTCTTTGCTCATTTTCTAATTGGTTTTCTTTATTATTGAATTATAACAGTCCTCTATATATTTGGATTACTAGACCTTTATCGGGTACATGAATGCAAATGTTTTCCTCCCATCCTGTGGGTTTCAATTTTTTTAAAATAGATTTTATTTGTTTACTTTTAGAGAGAGGATGGGAAGGAGAAAGAAAGGGAGGGAAACATTTATGTGTGAAAGGTATATCTTGGTTGCCTCTCACATACCCCCAATTGGGGACCTGACCCACAGCCCAGGCATGTGCCCTGATGGGAAATCAAACTGGTGACCTTTTGGTTCACAGGCTGGCGCTCAATCCACTGAACCACACCAACCAGGACTGTGGGTTTCAATCTTTGAAGTGTCCTTTGAAGCACTACTGACCTACTTTTAATAAATATTAAAATATCTTAAAACAAATTAAGAATATATAATTGGGGTTTGAATTATACATTTAAATTTAATAAGCATTATGATTTTACAAGCAAATCATTGTTTGTAGACCACACTTTGAGGCATCCAAACTAAGGGTCTCGAGTTCATGATGATAACTTGCTTTTGTAACATTTAAATGTCAGGTGCTTTTTGAGCACTCTGCATGTATTAACTTAACCTAATTCTCACAACAATCCTGTGAAGTAGAGAATTATCATTATATGCATTGTACTGAACAGAAGTAGAGGAAGGTTAAGCAATTTGCCTGAAGCCAAAGTAGCAGAGATGGGCTCCAGATTCCGTTGCTCTCAACCACCTGCAGGACTGCCAACTTGTAATTAAACCATTTTAAAGCATGCCTAAGCCCTCGCTTTGGCTTTTAAATAATAGTGCTTTAGTGGCGTCTACCACCCTAGGTATTTTCCCTCTCAGTACCAAGCCAGGTGTCTTCGTTGTTCCCTACTCCCCCAGTCTGGCTTCAGGACCCTCTCACCTCTCCAACAGTCAAGAGGCTTTAGTGTTTGGCAATAATTAAGAAGTTGCCAGCATCGCCCAGGTGGACTAGTGCTAAATTTCTGGCGGCTAATGGGCTTCGAGGAGCAGCGGATTCAGCTCAATGAGGCTGGAAGCTGAGCCGTGGGTGGAGCCAGCCGAGGGGGCGGAACGGAGTTCCTGCGAGGTACCCACTGTGTGCGGAGTCGGCTTCCCTGAGCGGAGCCATGAGTTGGACCTGCCCTCGTTGTCAGCAACCTGTTTTCTTCGGTGAGGCCCGGGTTGAGGAGGGGGAGAAGACTAGGCCAGTGTGAGCTGCTAGGTTGCGGAGGACACTGGCAAAGGATGTGATCCCACACCCCCTTTCCACCTAAGGGGCATGGCACTCTGGCGGGAAGGAGCTGGCTTCCGGGAGACACTCCCCACTGTCTCCGGGAAGCAGGGTGGGGCTGAGGGGGAGAGGAGGACCCCCACTAGTTGGCTTGGCTCTGCTGAAACCCTGGTTCCACCTTGTTCCCCACAGCGGAGAAGGTGAGCTCCCTGGGCAAGAACTGGCACCGCTTCTGCCTGAAATGTGAGCACTGCCACAGTGTCCTGTCCCCAGGAGGGCATGCAGAGGTGAGAACTATGCCTGTCACTGTCTCCCAGCTCTAGTCCTGTTGTGGCCCTGTAGGCTCACCAAAGGCAACGTCAGTAGCCAACTCCCAAGACCACCACTTAAAGGGTTGGCCCCACACCAGCCAGGATTTGGGGACCCTGAGTTTTGCTGGTGGACTCCATGCCCTTAGAGGGGGGAGGTGAAGGCAGCAATGCTGCTTCCTGGCCACAGTGGCAATTCTGGCAGGCCAGCCCATCCTGACCCCTTCCAACCCCACCAGCCCAAGCTGGTGGACAGACACACCTGGCAGCCTGTTTGTGGGGGACGGCCTGTGGGACACAGGAGAGACCCCTTGGCCCTGAGAACCCTCCTTTCCTCTGCTTGTGCCCAGCACAACGGGAGGCCGTATTGCCACAAGCCATGCTATGGGGTTCTCTTCGGACCCAAGGGTAAGTACCAGCCAGGAAGGGGACAGAGGGCAGCAGAAACCCTCCCTGTGGCAAGGGGGCTGGACACTCAAACCTGACCTTCCCTCTTCTCTCTGCAGGGGTGAACATTGGTGGTGTGGGCTCCTACCTCTACAACTCCCCCATTCCCACCCCTGCCAAAACCACTCCCCTCGACCCCAGCAGCTTCAGCCCCCCAAGGCCCAGGACTGGCCTCTCCCAAGGCAAGAAAAGTAAGTGAGGCTGGGCCCCAGCTACCCCTGCTCCTGAGCCTTCCCTGGCTAGAACAGGAGCTGGGACCAGGTGGCAGGCTCTCACATAGTCCTCTGCCTCACATTCCTGCAATGTTGTTCATGGCAAAATCTTCCATTGTTGGTGACCCCCTTTTTTATGTTCCCTTATGTCAGCTGCTGAGTTCAGAGGTAAAATGGGTAGATGGCATTACCACCCCCATTTTATAGGTGAGGAGGTTGAGGTCCAGAGAGGGCAAGTGGCCTTGTGTATTCACAGCTTGTTAGAGGTAAAGCTGGACTGGAACTCAGGCCTTTCTCCCAGGCCAAGGCCATGAAAAGAATGACTTATGAACGCAGTCATAGAGACAGGACCAGCCCTACACATTCTTTTACTTTTCCCCTTTCCCTGTTCCTTTCTCCTGTCCTCTGCAGTGGGCAATGACACCGTGCTCCCCAACACCTGACACCCCTGCCCTGGCCAAGCTCCTGTATCAGTTCAGGTTTCCTGAGGATTGAGTTGCTGACAGGGTTGGGCTGGTGGGCACCTGAGCCCCTGGGAGGATGAGATAGGTGGTCTCTCTTGCAGATAGGAATGGAACAGGAGGTGGGATCAGAGGGAACTCAGCTCTATCTAAGGAAGGCATACTTAAGGCCACCTGGGTGGGAGGCTCTGGGGTGAGCATGGCTTTTGGAAGAGGACAATGTCATATGTAGGCTGGTGCTAGAGGGCCCTACTCAGGCCTGGTCCCCACCTCAGCCCTAGCCAGGGCCTCTTCTCCTTAAAGGCCCTTTGCACATGAAGACATTCACCGGGGAGACCTCACTGTGCCCTGGCTGTGAAGAACCTGTCTATTTTGGTAAGTGACAGGGAAAATGAGTAGAGGGAAATGCCAGGTGGATATTAAAGGGCAGGGAGGTGGTGCAAGGCAGGTGGTTCTCCCTGCCCTGCCCCTAGGGCTACTACCTCTTTCCACCACCAGCTGAGAAGGTGATGTCTTTGGGCAGAAATTGGCACCGACCCTGTCTGAGGTGCCAGCGCTGCCGGAAGACCCTGACGGCTGGGAGTCATGCTGAGGTGAGCAAGGAAGGGATGGATGGGTGGTTATGTTGGGAGGAGAGAGGCTGGACATAGGAAAAGAGCCAAGCTGAGAGGGCTCTCTTTCTCTCTGTGTCCCAGCATGATGGCGTTCCCTACTGCCACATCCCCTGCTACGGCTACCTGTTTGGTCCCAAAGGTAGGCAGCTCCACCCTAGACGCTGGGCCTAAAGGATGGCATGTGGGTCTGTGGGGATGTATGGACAACTTCCCTTGTAGTCAGACATACCCCAGATCCTTCCCAATTCCCTGTAGCCCTCAGCCCAGAACCCCCATCCCCAAGGCCCTTGGTGATGGGGCTGTCTCCCTCAGGTGTGAACATTGGTGATGTGGGCTGCTACATCTATGACCCTGTGGAGATAAAATCCAAATAAGATCCTCACAGGAGAGGTCACCCTAACTTGGGTCTCCAACCATCCCCTCCATGGTCCAATGGGAGCTACTACAGAATTCTTCAGTCCTGTGGAGGTAGAAAGGTGGGATTCTGGCAGCTTGGGCCTCAGCTCCATAAGTAGACCAGAAAGTCTAGACTTTTTCTGCCAACTCATCCCTTCCCCATTCCTATCTACTCAGGGGAATTGGACTACCCTATTTTGAAGGGTGGCCCCTGGCCTTCCCAATTCCTTTCCCCAGCAAATTATGTAACTTTAAGGTACTTATAAAACTTGTATTTATTCTGCCTTCTCCAATAAAATATTGGCTCCCATTCCTTCAACTCTTCTTTGGGCATGAGGACTCGACAGTGGTTTGGAGGGTGGAGAGTGGGAGGGTCAGGGATGCATTACCCTGCAAAGTGCCAGCCATGGAGCAAAGAGCTCTGTTCTCCAGGTCCTCTGGTCCTGGCATTGGGCAACCCCCACTTTGCCCCACACAGTGGACAGCATGCCCACAGCCCTGTTGGTACCAGAGGTCATCATAGGACAGTTTCTTCATTAGCATCATCTCTAGAAGGAGCACCTTATTCAACATCTCATTGAGCATGACAACAGATAAATCCTGTGGTGAGGTCTGTTAAGAGGCTTCATTATCCATTTGATAGATGAATAGGCTGAGACCGAAAAAGGGAGAGCCACATACCCAAGGTGACACAGCAAATCAGTGACAAAGCTGAGATCAAAAGCCAGCACTAGATTGAGTGACATCTCATCCAGGGCTTATCCCAGCTCCATACTGCTGCCCCAACCCAGGGCAACCTATATTTACAGAATCTCCCAGCTATGAGAGGTGCTGGAATTCTCCAGTAGCCCACTGCATTCTGGGGAGTTGCTCTATTGCTAGAAGCTGAGTGAGCACAGAGAAGGGCACAGACAGCAAGTCCAGCCTTGAGCAGGTGACTCTCTGCCCCCATCCCTGGTCATAGGGCCTCCCCTTTTGCCCTCCCAGCCCCTGATGCAGAATTTCTGTGGAAGGCCTGCTCCTTAAACCACTCAGGTGTGGACCTGCTTCATGGGTATCTGTTCCTCCTGAAGGCTGGATGGGGCACTGGGGAGGAAGGAATCATGAGCAATGGTGGGATTTAACCCCCGAGCCTACCACCCCAGCCTGCCCATCCATGCTGGTCTAGGGCTTTCCCAATTCCTAGTACATAAACACGTACACTCTTACAAGTGACTCCCACATATGCTTGTACACATCCATCTCTCCATGGACACCTTGGGTATTATATACACACATATATGAATTCATGTTTGCTTTTATACACATAGTTGACATACTTCAGGTCATGCATCTGTGCACACTTGCATACATGTACCAGATACACACATGCAGACGTCTTTCTCTGAATCCTACCTAAGGTGTCAGGTACATGTGCACTCATACCCACATACATGCATGTGCACACACCTCTTCCTCTCCACGTCCTGGATGGTCTCTGGCAGCTGTGCATGCCTCGTCTCTGGCAGCAGGAGGGAAATGCAGGCGGCCAGCAGGGCAATCCCCCCATAAGTGAGCTTGGGTAGTGGCAGCCATACTCCATCCAGCAAGGCTGCCAATGGGGCCAAAGAGCCCCCCAGGCGGCCCACTAATGCAGTCAGCCCAATCCCTGTCTGTCTGTTTAGAGAAATGATGGGGGAGGGGGTTGGTGCTCACAGCTACTTGGATTAATGCTTCATAGGCTCCCCATCCCCCACCCCCAGGGCTGGCAGGGAGTACCCTTTCTTCCCCAGACAGCTAAGAAATCTAGGGCTTCTTTCAGGTGGTCTTCCTACCTACCCCCTGGCCAACATCCACCAGAGGATGAGGCTCCATTTTGACAGTACCAGTCAGGTATCACTGAAGGAAAAGAAACCACCCGAAAGGGGATAGGGAAGAGGGTCAGCAGCTCATATAGGTTCTGCCATGTTATTAGAGAAGGTGCAAGGCTTTTGAATCATACCCAGTTGCCTATGAGTCTCCTTTTCACCTGCCAATAGCTAGTTGAAAGGGCCTCAGGCCTTATGTCCAGAGACAACTCCCAAGGGCAGCTCTGCCTTGGCTGTGGCGGATGGGATGGGGTGGGATGGGCAGGTATGGTTTTTTGCCACTATTTTCTTTTAGAGCAGGCCCAGAGAAGTTTTCTGCCTTCACTCGGGGGTCTCTTAGAAATGAAGATAAAATGTCCTGCCTTCTCCCAGATTGAGGCGAACAGAGGCTGTGATTAACTCCATATTCCAGATGCAGTGCAAGGAATGGATGAGAGGGACTGGAGTGCAGTGTGCTGTGTGTATGTGGGGGTGTTGGCAGAAGATGAGACCAACAAATTCTCTCCCCAGGCTCGCCTGGGACTCTGCTCCCCTCACCTGAGCACAGTAGGGAACAACTCCGAGGTAAAGAGGTATGCAGTGGTGAAGGCAGCTTCAGAAAAACCTTTCCCTATCACTGCCAGGGCGGTGCTCCAGTACCCCATCCCTGGAGAAAAAGGGGTTCAGGCAGTGAGAGTCTCAAGATGGAAAATAGTTTCCAGAGGCGGACCTTAACTGGCTTTGGGTCCAGGCCTCGGGGTAGGGAGGGGTTTCTTGGTAAGAGGAGGCGCCTCTGAGGATAGACTGGCCCTAGTGCCCCGCTTACCGGAGGTCACCAGCAGCCTGAAGCCAAAGGAGAGGGCGGTGCCCAGCAGCATTCCTGCGATTGTGAGGCGCCGTCCTGCGTAACGCACCGACACGTAAACCAGCAGCTTGGCGGGCAGCTCCGCGGCCCCGAACAGCAGCTGCGTCTGGTACACATTCAGCCCCAGCCCCGACAAGTCCAGGCTCAGGCCGTAATAGGAGAAGTTCACTGCAAACCTGAGGGATCATGATGCCACTCAGGGGCATCTTTCCCACTCACCTCGACCTCTCAGGAAACCTTGGGCCTTTAAAGTGACCGCTACCTCCGCCTAGTGGCCAAAGCGCCAATGCCTAATCTTCACACCAACCCTGTGAGGTAGGAACTGAAGCGTCCGTTTTACAGAAGGGGCACCTGTCCGAGGTCTCACAATAAGGAAGTGGTGGAACCCATGTGTCTGTGATGGCTGCTCTATTTTCTGACCTTCCAGAGCCTCATCCCCTCCAGCCCTCCACATTTACAGTTAACTTGTCCAGTTTCCTGCCACACTCAGCAACATCCTGTGGTCGGCCCCTCCCTCCACTTACCCCCCAGCCCACTAGGCCCAGGCCAGCTCCCTCCTCACCACACCACCATGCAGCACAACGAAATGTGTCGGAGCCGTGGTGTCCGGAACAGGTCTAGGTATGAAGGTCTTCGGACCACCTGCTCCACAGCTGCGACTTTACTCAGCTCCTGATTGGGGAGGAGGGAAGTTGGTGGCATGTAGTTGACTGTGTGGCCTTAGCAAAGCACCTTGCTCTCACTGGGTCTCTCTATCCTCCCTCCTGTATCGGAGGGGAGGGCTGCACAGGGGAGCTGAGTAGGGTAGGCAAAATAAAGGGTTGTGGCTCACCAGCGACATTGTGGGGGAACCCTACTCTCAAGCAGGGAGCTTTTTCTCTGCACACAGTGGGCACCAGGAAGGGGGTACTTGACACACGCCATGCACACCCACGTACTTGCACACACACATTCACCCTCACCTCCAGGCTCAGGCTGTCCTCACCCACAGGCCTCCCATTGAGCCTGGCACAGCGGAGCAGGTACCTGTGGGCCTCCTGCAAACGGCCCTGAGTCAGGAGCCAGCGTGCAGACTCGGGCATCCACCTGGGGAACAGTGGGAGGCCCTTCAGTCAGTCAGCACCCTAAGACATGTCTTCCTCCTAGACATACCACAGGCTTCCCCTCAGCCTGGAACATCTTTCCAACCCCCCTCACCTGATGAACTCTTTTAAAAATATTTTTTGCTTATTTACTCAGAGAGGGGAAGGAGGGAAAAAGAGAGGGAGAGAAACAGTAATGTGCAAGAGATGCATGGATTGGTTGCTTCTTGCACGCCCTCTACCAGGGATCCGGCCTGCAATCCAGGCATGTGCTCCAATCAGGAATCAAACCTATAACCTTCCAGCTCACAGGCCAGTGCTCAGTCCACTGAGCCACATTAGCCGGGGTACCTGGTAAACTTTTACTCATTCTTTAAGGTCAAACTTTAAAAATGCCTTTTCCCATACTTCTTCGCCCAGGCCTAAGTTCTCCATAGGCCAAGAGTCCCTTCTCTACTCAACTGAATCGGTGTCACCTCCAAGACCTCAGCCCCCAGGAAGAGTCACCCATTTTTCCCACTTTTTCCTTGTGTGACAGGAGCACATAGGATAAAGGAGAGACAGACATACAGACATAACCAGAAGGTTCCTCCAAAACCAGTTCACTTGGAGAAGGCAAAGAAATGCCCACCCTGCCTGGCCTTCTATCCTCCTACTTGGGCTTCCTACCCCTGTGCTGGTGTTGTCCGTATCCCCACCCCTTCAGGACACCAGCCTCAATTTGTGCTTAGCTCTGTCTCATGTCTCTCATATGTCCATCTCCATCTGTCCCCCTGAAGCTTTCAGTCCTCATCTCTGTCACTATATCTCATTGGTTCTGTCTCTGTCTCTCCATCTTTCTCTCTATATTTTGTTCTGTGTTTCTCTGCATCTCACGTATTAGTCTCTGTCTCCATCCCTGTCTCTTGGTCACTGACTGCTTCTCATTGTCTTCAAATCTCAGTCTCTGATTAATTCTGTCTCTGGCTTTTTATATTTCCCCTTCCCCAGCTGCCTCTCACCAGAGGCTGAGAATGCCTGGGATACAAGGCAGGGTGACAGCCAGCAGAAGCCATCGCCAGTCCCGTATCAGGTACCCGACCAATGCCAGCAGCAGCCCGCCCCCTGTCCAGAAGAAGCTGCTCAGGACACCTGCCACAGTGCGGTGTTCCACATCCAGCCACTCCAGTTCTGGAAGCCACAGCCGGAAACAGGAAGACAGTTAACAAGGGACACATGGGCTCAGTCTCACCCTTAACAACGACCTCCCTCCATCCCTTTAGGCCCTGCCCATTCTTTGCCTGCCTCACCCAATGGCATAACAATGATGGTGAAGCCTGCTATGGCTATGCCTGTGAGGGTGCGGATTGCCGCAAACATGCTGTAGCTGACAGAGGCTGCAGATGCCAGGCCCATCACCAGGGTACTCACATAGGCCACCAGCAGCAGACGGCGCCGCCCAAACCTGAGACGGGGTAGTGCAGGGTTAGCTCGCTGTAGAGGGGAGGTCCCAAGACAGAGGTAGACTAGGCCCAGACCCCAGCTAGTGGGAGAAGGTTCTCCACCCCACTCCCTTATTGGCCTCCCACCTCACCCCACCTGTCAGACAGGTATCCGTAGGCCACAGCCCCCACAAGCACACCGGTGAAGAAGAAGGTGGAGATAGCTCTGTTCAGGCCTTTCTGCTCACACACCAGGTCCCACTGCATGGTCAGGCAAGGAGGGGCCTCCCATGAGCACAGGCCCCTCTGCAGCTGGTGCCCTCCCCCAGACCCTCCTGCTTTCCACACCCTGGGGCCCTTTGAGGCCAACTGTGCCATCCTGGTACCTCCATGTCAGATAATAAAACCCCAACTGTTCACCTCCCCAATCCTGCAGCTACAGCTTCTTCCCTTGGAGGGCCTTGACCAGGACAACAGGAGTCCCATCCTTCCCCAGGGAGATTCTGTCCCCACCTGCGCACACCTCCAGATGGGCTCTGTAAATCCCTGTCCTGGGCCCAAAAGAGGACAGAAGAGAAGGTGGCCTCTATTGTTTCTTCACCTCTTACTGCAGAAACACCCTTCTCAACTCTCAGCCCCAGCTCCCTGGAGCCACCTGAGCCCTTCGCTGCCTTAATCACCTCCCAATGAACATTGGCAGCTCCCATGTAAGGGTTCCTTCCTACAAGCTCTGTACCCCACCTACGGATGGGTAAACTGAGATTCTAAGAAGTAAAGTAGTGTGTCTAATGCCCACATAGCAATCACCCAAGGCAATAACAGACCCATCCCACTCACGTGTCCCCCGTCCCGCTGGCTCCGGTACCTCAGTTGCAATGGTGGAGGAGAACTCTGAGCGGTCGTACTCCCAGCCCTGAGGGCACGGCACTGTCGCAGTCTCACCCTGCAGCTCCCCATGACTCTGCTTTCCCTCCCAAGACGTAGTGTTGGGGAGAACCTGGGGGTGAGTGAAGCGGAAGCAGGAGCTGAGCGTGCCATCAGGCTCCCGGGGAAGATAAGCTTCCAACCATGCGTCCTGGTGGCTGAAGTTGACCAGGGGGTCAGGCAGGGCACATCGGTGGGCAGGCACGGCAGCCAGGAAGATAGGCAGGAAGAAGTGCAAGGGCATCAGTATGCGGGGCAGGGCCATCAGGGCCACATTCCGAAGTTGGAAGGGCCCAAAGCCTCCCACCTGCTCTAACAGCTCCTCGAACCTCATGCCACCCTCCCACTAACGGTCCCCGGTGTGAGCTCCCTCTGTAGTACCAGCTCAGCTTACCCACCCCTTGGACCCTTGGACTCTGGAGGCAAAAGTAAACAAACAGATGAGCAGAGAGCTTTTGGTCACATTATGGCCCTCAGGGGCTGACCCAAGACCGGGCCTTCCCTGGCCACCCAGGTCTCCAGGGATCCCTGCCTGTGTAGCCCTGTGCCTATGAGGAAGGGACTGCCATCCTTTCGGATGGCTCTGGAACCTACATATTGTGCTCAGGGACCAAGTGGAATAGCCTCAGGCTGCCCCGATGGCTAGCTGGGTATGTAAGAGATGAGCCCTTTATCCCTTGATTGTTAAAGCTCCAAAGGTCCCCAAAAGGAGGAATCTTCTGGGCATGATGCCAACTCTCCTTAGATGCCCTTTGTCCTATGAAACCCACACACCTGGCCAGCAGCCCAGGATTCAAAACCAAGTGAAGGGTTCTTACTGCTGAACCATGAGGACTCTGTACCCTGTTATGTATTTATTTTTAAGAGGGAGAAAAACATTAATGTGTCAGAGAAACATTGACTGGTTGGTTGCCTCCCACACATCCCCAACCAGGGACCTCAACCCAGGCATGTGCCCTGACCAGGAATCAAACTGGCGACCTTTTGGTTTGCAGGCTGATGCTCAATCCACTGAGCCACACCAGCCAGGGCTGAACCCTGTCAGACTTATGTCCCCACCTGGAGCTTATGCCCTGCCCTGAGACACACCTGGAACCACACTGGGCAGCCTGGCCAATATGAGGATTCCCAAAGCCATCACCCACTTCTTCACTCAAGGGCTCTTCCCATACATACAGACCCTCCTGCCTGCCCCCACTCTTATGTTCAGGAGCTTCCTAGATTATCTCTGAGAGGGTGGGTGGGGAAGGAGAGGGTTTGCCAAGCTCCTGCCATAGGTACCCACAATGCCAGGATTTGCCTGATCGTCCCCATTCAATTTTCACTTACATCCCTGCCACAAAAGCACAGCAGAAACCAGCAATGTCAAGATGTTTTCATCTTACTTTCCAAACAAGTTGGCAGACCTGGGAAGTTGTCAAATTGTGTTTCAAGGTCTCCAGATTTCTAAGCCAATAAGCTTCACAGGGGCCCAAGCTTTTTTTAAAAATTGAAAATGACTAATTTAATCTAGCCCCCCTCTTTGAACAGATAAGGAAATGGGGTGTGTGGCACAGTAACTCAACAGAATTGTAAAGGGGACCAGGGCTCCTGACTCTGGCCCAGGACTTTGACATCAGCTATTGAACTGGAGATGTTCTAACCTGCTCTAGGCTGGGCTCCCTCAAAGAGTTCTGGGAAAAGAGCTAAATCAGTGGCATGGTGTGTGTTCATGGTGTGCTAATAGCCTTGAGGGGAAGGCAATGATTTGGAGCTGGTGACAGGAGGTGATAATAGATAAGAGGTATTGGTTAAGACTCTATTGCAACCTAAGCACTCAGTGGGGTACAAAGATGCTTCAGACACAATCCCTGCCCTCAGTGAGCATACAGTCTAGCAAGAGGGTTAAACTAAGTTATATAAATCTTCCTCTAGTCTCATCCATTTCAACCCACTTTCCACACACCCACCACAATAAACATTGTAGAACAAATGTGACAGGGAACTGTCCCTGTTTAAAACCCTTCACCAGCCCCAGCTTATGTGGTTCAGTTGTTTGGGGCCTCATCCTGTACACCAAAAAGTCATGGTTTCAATCCCCAGCCAGGGCACATGCCTAGACTGCAAGTTTGATCCCCAGTCAGAGTGCATGTGGGAGGCAACCAGTCAATGTTTCTTTCTTTCTTTCTTTTTTTAAATTTTATTGTTGTTGTATTACATCCATCCCCTTTTTGCTCCCCTCTGTCCCCCTCCCCACCCACCCACTCCCCCCAAAGTCAATCCCACCTGGTGTCCATGTCCATGGTTCCTTTACACTAGGTTCTTGTCTAAGCTGCTCCCCTTCTTTGCCTCTACCTCCCCCTCCCCCCTCCCCCGTTCCCCTGACCACTGAAGGCCTATTCCTTGTATTCATATACTTGGTTCTGTTTTGCTTGTTAGTTTTGTTCATTATTGTCCCGTAATGGGTGAGATCATATGGTATTTGTCCTTCACTGACTGGCTTATTTCACTAAGCATAATACTCTCCAGTTCCATCCATGTTGTTGCAAAGGGTACAAGTTCCTTCTTTCTTTCTGCTACATAGAATTCCATTGTGTAAATATACCAAAGTTTTTTGATCCAATCATCCACTGATGGGCACTTAGGCTGTTTCCAGCACTTGGCTATTGTAAATAGTGCCGCTATGAACATAGGTGTGCATAGGTTCTTATGAATTGGTGTTTCAGGATTCTTTGGGTATAGTCCAAGTAGTGGAATTGCTGGATCAAAAGGCAGTTCCATTTTTAGTTTTTTAAGGAAAC
>PVIW01005872.1:0-97512 GCA_004026585.1 Noctilio leporinus
ATTCCCACCAACAGTGTATGAGGGTTCCCTTTGCCCCACATCCTCGCCAACACTTGTTGTTTGTTGATTTGCTGATGATTGCCATTCTGACAGGTGTGAGGTGGTATCTTAATGCAGTTTTAATTTGCATCTCTCTGATGACTAGCGATGTTGAGCATTCTTTCATATGCCTCTGGGCCCTTTGTATATCTTCCTCAGATTGTTTTTCTTTTCCTCTGCAAAGATAACAATTTTAATTTTTTTAAAGGTTTTATTCATTAGTTTCAGAGAGAAGGGCAGGGAGAGAGGAATAAAGGGAGAGAAATATCAATGTATGGTTGCCTTTCACCTGCCTCTAGCTAAGGACCTGGCTGGAGACCTGGCTTGCAACCTGGTTATGTGGGAATTGAACCAGCGACCTTTGGGTTTGCAGGCCAGCACCATTCCATTGTGCCACCAGCCTGGCCCTTTAAAGTTTCTCATAGTGACTTAACGAGGGCTTATGTAATGTGCCAAGTAAGAAAAGGATTCATATCTTATCTGGGGGAGGAGAGATTAGACCTCACCAAGTTGGAGGCAAAACAGGGAAAGGGTGGGCGCCACACCAAGAGGAACCACAGCACTTAGGAGCCCATTACATTTTCCTTACAAAGCAAAAAAAAAAAAAAAAAAAAAAAAAACCACCTTTGTACTTATATTGTTATCTTTAACATTTCCTTAAATCTATTCATTACACAACTTTGTCCAGTGTGCCACTGTGATCACAGAGAAAGGCCTGTGCCCAGCCTCAGGCCAAAGCTGACTAGGCAGGCTGTGTTACAGTTTGGAGTTGCAGCCACCAGATGGTCGGGGTGCAGCAGACAGTCAGCGACTGAAGAGTCCAAGAGAAGGGACAGGAAGCAAGTGACAGCAGGAATAGACCGGCCCTTGCGGGGACTGCTCAGGAATAACTAACGGGGAAACAGACCTTCTGTGCTTAGGCAGGTGGTCCCCTCCCAATCTCCTCCAAGTGGTGCTCAGTCTCTGCCCAGGCGTCTCCCAGCTCAGGGCGCTCTGCAGCTGACTGCTCGTACCTGCCACCCCAAGGACTGGCCGCCTGGCACCCGTCCTGATGGACAGCCAGAAATACGGAGGATGTGTGCCCCCCGCCGCCCCGCCCAGCAAGGATCCTTGACAATGACTGATCAGGATGAAAGACAGACCCTCTTCTTTGTGTCTAGTCTGCTGGGTCCCAGCGCCTGATGCTGCAGGGCTTCCTGAGGGCTGGGGCTGAGTCCCGGACCCTGCCGAAGTCACGCAAGAGTTTGGTTGCTTCTCCCCTCCACGTCTCCTGCTTTCTCCTGGGAAATGCCCTTCACAGACCACTTGCACCTTAATCCTTCCCTTAGCCACTGCTTCTGGGAGGACTAACGGAGGACCTCCTCTGCTTGTGCGACCTGCAACTCTGAGAGTTAGACCCCCATTATTCAGAGAATTTAGGAGCCTTGGGTTGGATTATAAAGATGCCTACTATGCAGTTAACAAGTGCTAAACACATCTTCTTTCACTCAACCTCCCACTTTATGTTCCTGTATGGAACCTTAAATGATGGATTCCCATTCTCTCAATAAAATGGTTCTAGTTTTTGGACTGAGTTACTGTTTAATAGGAACAACAACAAAAAAAGACTGTGTTTACTTTTTTTTATTTTTTTATTAAATATATATATATACATATATATATATATATAAATTTTATGGTTGTTGTATTACATCCATCCCCTTTTTGCTCCCCTCTGTCCCCCTCCCCACCCACCCATTCCCCCCAAAGTCAATCCTACCTGTTGTCCATGTCCATGGTTCCATGTGCTTACTTTTTTAAAAATAAGGACAGTTATAAATGTGAATACTTAAATCATATTTAAAAAGATTGTAGATACGAATGCTTTAGAAATAGAAATTAGGGGATTTTTTTTTTTTAATTTAAGAGGATTTAAAAATTCAAAAGCTTCATTTTATAGTATTAAATATATATTAATTGTATTTTTACTCATGAGGACCTGTGTTTGTTGACAACTCTCTGAACATACGGACATGAAGTTCTTTTTGTTACAAGGAAAGCAAATAATGGTGTTTGCCAAGGTAATGGCCACAACACTTTGTATAACATTTCATATTAAGTAGGGACAATTTTTTCTTCCACCTTGTCAACAAATAACTAGCTCTTGTATTAATTGTAAGTCTATATGTATATCTTTTCTTGAAAATGGATTTATATTAACTACTTAACAAAACTGAAATTTAGAAGAAAGAGCATTAATATATCTGCTTACACATCCCCTTTCTTTCTTTTTTCATGCACAGCACCAAAAACCTATTAAGGCTAGACCCTTTTGTGTTGTATTTTTTTTTTTGATACACTTGTTTACTATTCTTTATTATAATTGACAAAAAATAAAGTTTTAATTTCAACCTGATTATCATTCACCATCTTGGGTGAGATGGTCTGTGCACAAATATTCTTAATATTACCAAATTAAGGCAAAATGCAACATTCTATTATAAGTTTTCACCGCCCTGGAAAAAAAGACATAGCTCGAAGTTTTCAAGTTCAAAGTAAAAATTACAAATGGAATTAAGTATGTGTATAAATGTTACAGTGATGCTTATAAATCCACAAGCATATATTACATTTTGAAAGTGGTTTAAAGACACATAAGGATTTTCTTTAGGCTGGAGTAAGAAGGAAAGACATCTGTATTACCACATATGGTATTAAGTACTTAAGGCCATTGCCTGTGATGCCCGACACTTAATATAAAATGTTTGTTTTCTGTAGCTGTGGCATTAAATGTTACTGGCCAATGGTGCTACCACAAAAGTGTCTAGTCTGGCTTTAACAGCAGTTCATGCTGTTCCTAGAAACAACATTTCCTAGGCTGCCAAAATAGCACATGGCCCAGTGACAGATAGGATTGACTTGACAATGAAGCCATCTGCTTGCTGGCTTCTCTGATATCACTGCTTCTTTCTCTGCGGAGCTTCACAGCGTAGGCATGGCTACCATTTGGAAGGAAGATTAGACAAGGAAGCTAATCTGTCCCATATTTCCTGGATGATTTTAACCAATAACTTCCCAAGATGAAAAAGATTTCCACATGGTACTTTTTGCTAGACCACTAATGCTTAGAAGATGTTAAATATGTCTAAACAAACCAATATGCATAGAACAGTAGGCTGGGAATTCAAATAAAACTTCTTATAGGACAAAGACTCCTGAGTCATTTAGATCCAATTCTACCGATGAAATGTCGGTCTGCCTCGTGGAACAATTTCAAGCCAACTGTGACTAGAAGAAACAGTTAGAAAGAAAAGTCCTTTTATTTTCTCTTCCAATTTATTTGTAGTTTGTAGGCTGAACTACATCAAAAAAAAAAAGAAAGTAAATATGTTTAGTTTTTTATATCGACTTTCTGAGAGTCGGCCATATGATTCCTGAAGATTGAACCTCATCATTTTTTCTCATGAGGTGGAATTACTTAGCCAATTGATTATCTTTTTTTCTTTTTTTACCAAAATAATAATAATAATAATAAAGCTTTTTCTAGCCTACTGGCCTGTTCTCTGATTGTTTCTATGGCAGTTAGAGATGCACTCCAGAGTAGTACCCATCAAGCCACTGGAATTCAGTAACTTGGGACTGTGATTATATATTGATTTGGAAGTTAAGGCACAATTACTACTTTCTCTTATGTAATTTTTCCTTTTGGCAAAGAAGTTCCTGGGCTTTGAAAAAGCTCTTTGGCATTAGTCATTGTTGGAAAGTTCAAGAATACTGTTAAAATGATTATTTACTTTGAAGAGAACAACACAAGTACCTATATTACACAGAACAAAAAAGAGTCCTGTAATTCAGCAACAGTAGATTTTAATGTATCATTCAATACATTAAGTCAGTTTGAAACATTTTAGACATTAAGACAAAATCAATTTTAAATGTATTATTTTATAAATTAAATGAAAACTTGAGATTCTGCCTATTAGATGATTTAGAAAACTAGAAATATTGGCATTTTATTAATTTAGGCCACAAACACTTAACAAGTACCTGCTTTGGTTTACAAAGTTACTCTAAATTTGAGAGCTAAAATAAATTAGACACAGATGGATTCCCACCTAAAGAACCTAGACACAGTCAAGCAGTAGAAGTAAAATTGGTTTACATTAAAAATGCAATGTAGAAAAGGAAGAGAATGTATAAATTCTAACTTAAAATTAGCATAACATATAGTCTATTTGATTAGCTTTCTTCTACAATTCAGAAGTCACATATATTAAATTCTTTCATTTTTCTGCACCAACTCTGCAATATGCCTTTTTATATTCACTTTAAGAGAGATGCTGTGCTCTGTGGAGTCTTTGATAAAGTTTAAGCCATGAATTGAAACCTGTGGAAAGGGGAGCCTTGTTCCATTTGGTTGCAAGTAGGTTATTCTCAGATTATACAGCATTTACTTTCAGCTAGGCTTTATTTTATTAGCATAGAAGATCCTGCATAACATGGAGATAATAATGAAGAACAGATATTTGTACCGCACTTGTAACATTTTTGTCCTAAATAGTTCAACTACTACTTTTTGACTACTGACTGTCAAAATATCTACAATAACAATTCACATTTAGTTACAAATCATAGGCAAATTAAAAAAAAAAAAAAAAAAAAAAAAAAAAAAACAGTTGCAATAGAGGAACCAGACACAACAGAGAGCTTGCTGTATGAGTTTGTTTTTTATAGTTTAAAAGCAAGTAAGCTTCTATGATACTAGATGTCACAGTAGAGATCATCACCATGGGAGGGGCACAGCTAGTGCAGGGACCCTGACAGTATTTCCTAGAGCCTGGGTAATACTTTCTGATATGGTGCTAAGCGTGCATTTGCTTTGTGAGATTCATGCAACCATATACTTATAATTTGGGCCATTTTCAGGAAAAAAGGAAGGAGAGAGAAACCTGCACCAATGTTTCCAAAAATATTGACAAACTAGCATTGTAGGACTTTAGAAGAAAAACACACTAAATTTAGACTTTTTATAATTTAGATATGTATGTCTACATTTCATTACCTTAAGCACTAAAAGGCAAAATGGAACACAAAAAATGCTAAGTTTTATAGCCAAAAAAATCCACAAAACAATAAATATAGTCAATTATTTTGAGAAAAGAAAAAATACTCCATGTCTTTTATAAAATATGTACAAGTACCTTTGTCAGAGATCAATTAAATTAAGTAGCAAAGTCTTGCATTATAGAGTTAAATTTATTTTTTAATAATACAGTAATCTGGAAAGAATGATCAATACCTTTGAAAAATTTATAAATTCTCTAACTACTTTCAGGCTTTTACAGAAGTTGATACTATTTTAAGATATTATTGATAATCCACTGTGCCTGAAAACATTCTAGATTAGAAGGAAATAATCCTAACTATAAATACTGATCACTGGAAACAAACATAAGCTTAGTTATAAATATCTGAATAAGTGAAAATGTAATCTGGCATACAGATATTTGATGCCATGTTGACTAACAATGAATAAAACTGAGCAATATTATAGTCTGTAAAGAAGAAATGCAACTTGTTTTTTATCGTTAGTATTTATTGTATTTAAAAATATTTCAAAACTACAGATTATTGGAGTGACCCAATTTTTTTTTTTTAAGATTTTATTTATTATTTCTAGAAAAAGGAAAAGGGAGAGAGGCAGAGAGGGAGAGAGACATCCATGTATGGTTGCCTTTCACCTGCCTCCAGCTAAGGACCTGGCTGGGGACCTGGCTTGCAACCTGGTTATGTGCCCTGGCTGGGAACTGAACCAACCTTTTTATTTTCACAGATGTGAAGTTTTACACCCAAAAGTTAACATACACACATCGGTCAGTTAAATACAAAATCAACCGTTTAACTCAGGTCTTCTAACAACTTGTCCAATACATCCATATGCTTCCAAAGATGAATGTTTTAAGGTACTGAAACAAAAGTATGTTATATCATGATGTTTTTCCCGGTGATACAAATTACCAGATATCTACTGATTTTTTTTTTAAGTTAGGGTACAAATGACATAACATTATATTTTTTCAGATGTATAACATAATGATTTGATATGCATAAGTATTACAAAATAATCACCACATTAAGTCACATTAAGCCCCTCCCCCAAATGGAATTTCTCCTGGAGAGCAGGCCCCTTTGTAGTACAGGCTTCCCCTGTTACGTGAGTGTTCTAGGAACCCACCTGTATAAGTGTACCAGCTGGTGTTGTGAAAGGCTGCATTCAGCTATAGTGATTTTTTTGTTTTGAAGGCTCTTAATGCATTTGCCCATTTCATGGTGGATGATTTACCATGTGGGTAAACTTGCCCACACCTCGCTGAGTGTTCAGCAGTTTTTGATCAAAAGCAGCATGACTGCCATGCCCCACTCTCCCTGTTCACCTAGTCTCACCCCAAGTGACTGTTTTTATGTTTCCCCAGATGAAAAAAGTCCTCAAAGGGAACATTTTGCTGATGGAAAAAGTGAAACAAAAAATGGCAGAAGCACTAAAAGGCATCAAAATTGATGAGTTCAAAACTGTTTGGAGCAGTGGGAAACCTGTTGTAATAGAATGGAGAGTGCTTTGAAAGTGACTGAAGTCTAAACATATAAGAATAAATACACTATTTTTTATAAATAAATTTTGAGTTTATTTTGGGTACCCCCTCATAGTTAACATTCATTATTATACATAGTTAGAATTTTTTCTTGGGTTAAGGACCTTTAAGATGTACTCTTTTAGCAAATTTTAAATGTTCAATATAGCATTATTAACTATAGTCACCATGCTGCACATGACAGCATTATGACATTTTTATTTCATAGCTGGAAGTTTGTGCTTTTTGATACTCTTCATCCATTTAAGGTACTCCTCTTCTGCCTTAGACAACCACAAATCTATGCATTTAGTTTTTATTTTTGTTTTTTAGTTTCTACATATAAGGGCCATCATATGGTACTTGTCACTCTACATGACTTCTTTCACTTAGCTCAATGCTTTTAAGGCCTATCCATGCTGTCACAAATAACAAAATTCAATTTCTTTCTTATAACTGAAAAATATTCCTTTTGCATGTAAACTTAATTTCTTTATTTACTCATCCATCAAGGGACAGTTAGATTGTTTCCTTTTCTTGGTTATTATAAAGAATGCTGTAATGAATATTGAGATAGAGTGTATACATCTTTTTGACTTAGTGTTTGTGTTCTTTAGATGAATACCCAGAAGTAGAATTTCTGGATCATATGGTAGTTCTTTCCTTTTAATTTTTTGAGAAGGCCCCCTCCCATACTGTTTTTCACAGTGCCTGCCCCAATTTACATTCCCACCAACAGTGCAGTAGGGCTCTCTTTTCTCCACATCCTCACCAACACTTGTTATTTCTTGTCTTTTTAACTTTTTCTCTACTTACTATTCTAATTCAGGGGATTTAAAAGTTTTGTGTTTTTTTTTTAATTTTTTTAGCTCCCTGTTTTAATTAAGTTTGGCTTGGCAGCTTGGTATGTACTGGGAGAAGGCAGTTATCTGTTTTTTTTATCTTAGTCCCTCATGGTACTCATAGAATCACTAGAACTCTTTTTCTTGTTAAATTAATTTTAAAGAGAGAAATTTTGACATGTTGTTCCACTTATTATGCATTCATCTGTTACTTCTTGAATGTGCTCTTGACTTTGCAACTTTGGCATATCAGAATGATGCCCTAACCAACTGAGCTACCTGGCTAGGGCCTTTTATTTCATCCCTTTAGGTGCTCTGACAGGGGATTGATCCTAAACCCTTGGCATATCGGGACAACATTCTAACCAATTGAGCTACCTCACTAGAGCAAATCACTAGAATTCTTAGAGCACAGTTTGAAAACAACTTTATTTTTAAAGTAATTGCTAGAATTCTAGTACTCTAAGGAAATACACTGATTAGCAGTTATAACTCGTTCATAGTAAAGAGAATAAAAATGTGTATTACTCCAGCACATACTGTATAAATAACAATATCATGGTATATTAATCACCAGCAATGCAATGATACCTAATAATCTGTTATACTTTAACCACTTGAAAAGGGAAGCATTATATAAGTACATCACCAACCTAAATGGTAGAGTCTTATTTATGATTTGCCCTCCGTCAATGCTAACATTTTTTTGTTATATATTTTTAATCCAGGTAGGTTGGTTGATTGTTGTTACCGTTTTTAGAAAATACTTTTTGTATAAAAATTTTTGATTTGTCACTGGAACTTTTCACTACACACTACATCTCTCACTGAAGTTATCTAACCTAGTTTTAATATCCAGACCCAAGTAAATAAGGACTAAAAGACTCAGTCAAATCCTAAATTATTCCCTAAAAATCAACACTCAAAAGGCTAAATCCAGGTCACTGATACCTCACAGATACACGTGAAACTATAATTGTGCATTTAGATTTCCAAAATATTTGCTAATCTTCTCAAGGTCCATCAAGTTCTATAAAAGTTCTAAAGCCATATTTTTGAAAAATATTTTCATGGATTCAGAAAGCATCAAAACATATTAAAATTCCATATTAAAATATCATTATTTTATCTTTGTGAACTTCTGGGACCAACCTGATTCAAATATAAATAAGGGTGATGACTAAAAGCTTTTCCTTTGTTGCAGAAAATGTGAAGTTATTATTTATTTCATAGACAAATTATAAGACTTTGCACTTTTCTTTATATATTTTTTCTAATTAGCTTTTAGAAGATTGTTTATTGTATCTATTTGGAGGAATGTGTTTCATGCTGTGTCCTTCATTAAAAAGATTAAGTACTTGATCAATCCTTAACCTCTTAGTGTGTCTCATTAGTTTGGTAATTTATTCATCAAAAATACACTCAGAGATGTGTTAGGATTGAAGATCTGGTGTTGATCCAAGAAATCATGCTGTGTAGTGTCATGAACCTCATCACTTAGAGTAATGTGCCAGCACACGAAGAAGCAAAATTCGTTTATAAAATGAGGAGTATAGAAATCTTTATTATGTTTTTTCTGCTACCAATCCAAATAAAGTTTTTGAGATCTTCCTATCTGTACATTTGTTAGAGTAAAAATGCTGTAAAGCTGTAGCACATGGAGAGTTATAGTTATTTCAAAAAATAAAAAAAAACCTTTAGTAGAAATTGAATCAGTATTATTTTAAGTGAGTAGCTTTTATTGGTTAAATGGATTAAAGAAATGTAAAATAATTATAGAAGATGTTCATTAATGTTACAACTATTTAAAAAATTTAATATATTGAATTGGCCCTCAACTTGAAGAAGCAGTTATATGCTTTATGTATGATTTTGTGCATCATACATACACACACACACACACACAAAGGAATTACATATTTCAACTTCAGTGGAAACAACATTCATACACACCAATACATATGCACACATATACCTCAATGTGAGAAACAGCCTAACCTGCAGAGAATTTTTATGAGTTTACTTGAGTGAAACTGATGACAATTGTCAAGTCTCAATGGATTTAGCAAATGCTCCAGAAAATGGCACTTTACCACTTACTCTATACATCAGAGTCAAAGGAGAAGACATAAGGGGGTTCCAATGAAATCTATTGGTGATAGATTAGGGAGGTGGAGAACAAAATGTGGAAATCTCTAAGACTGAATAAAAAAGAAAACAAACAGGTACATGCTTCTTTTACATTGGTTGATATAAGATAGCTAACAATTAACATTAACAGCACAGACATAGTATATGGGAGAACAAAATAACAAGGACAGGTTCTAGGTTCTGTTGAGAGATTGTACCCTGAGAGGTCTGGGTAAAGGAAATTACTTTGACATTCCAAAGGTGTTATTGTAGATGCAAAAAGATAATAGGCTTAGTTAAGGCAAAGATTGACCTTTTTGCCAAGGAAGTTGACAGCCTAGGACATGACTACCCACCATGACTAGCTTTTAGTTAAGAAGTTTTCACTTTGGATCACTCTATGTGGTTACTTTCAGTCTCTGAGTTTGTTAGGCCCACCATGCAGACTTCCCCTGAGGTTTAGTATGAGGCCCCTTTCTGTCCACATAGAAATACTTTTAATTAAATTGCAATATTTTGGACATCTTTAATCTGAAGAAATTTATAATCAAAAATAAGTATATACACACACTCACATATATATATATATGTATATATACCTTTATGTAAATTTTAACATTGAAATGCAATTATTCTGAGGAACTGATAGCTAGAAATCTCAAATCCAAGCTTTCCTAATGAAAAATCCAAATTAAACTCTTCTATCATAACAGAATGCTGTGTGGTCCTTAAAATGCTATTCAGCTCAGAAGCATTATCTTTTTAGTACGCAATCAATCTTTCCTTTTCTCATTTCAGTAGACACATGCCCATCTGCTACTCATCATTCTTTCTGTTTAGCCAAACAAGGGAAGTGTCTTCTCTATGTTTTAAGCTTCACCTTGAATAAAACCTGAGAAAGCCTTTGAATATCCAATAAAAATTGAAAAGAAAGGAAAAGAGAAATAGGAAAAAGAAGAACTGAAAGCAATGACAAAGGTCAAAACCAAACAAAAAAGGAGATTGACTTTATTCAGAAAATTGCAATAGGAAGCTCCAAACCTCAGTGTTGGACAGTGTAACTTTGTCTTTGACTTTTACGGAGAGGCACAAGCAATATAAAGGTGGGCTGATTCACAGTTGGGACTGTTTTCTCTTGCCATCTGGGGATTCTCAGTCAATAAGCTAAAAATAGAAATATTTATCTCTGTGTTTAGTTTCAAAGGGGACAAACAGTTCATTCATGAGACAAAAAATGGGAAGTAGGATGTTCTATGTCTGGCTTTGTCAGCAGGTTCAGGCAAAATAGAAAATTGTGCATTGGGACTTGTCGCAGGTAAACAAGGGAGTCATCTGCAAATCTGATGGGAGTCATGAGAAAGGGTGGACAGTGGCTCAGTCTAACGCATGTAGGGAAGGGTAGTTCTTTGAGGCAATCTGTTCCCCGTAACACAGAAAGAGGGATTTTAAATAGAAAAAGCTAAGGGAGATGTCTCAACCATCACTTTTACAGAGGGCTCAAGTACATGGTCAAGAAAAAGAAAGGAAAAAAAACTTAGAATTTTATTTAGAAACATTACATTTTCGTTTATGTTAAGTTTGCTCAAAATTAAATTCATTTTACCAACTAAAGCTTTTTCTTCAACTGTTCCTGTTACAGAGCACAAAAGCTTGTTTCCCTGCACTAGGAGAGCCAAACACTGAACACTGACAATTGCAGTAGAGGAACATAGGCTATTTTATTATAAATGGCACAACCCAAGAGAATAAGAAGTTCACACTCAAAGTCAGACTCCCTGATGCAGGGTCTGGGGTTCAGGAAGAAGAGGCATGCAGAAGCACCGTTGGAGCAAGTTTTAATTGGATAACCTGGGAGCTTGACCATTTATGGGAAGGAGAGACCACACAAGACTTTCCTAGAAACAAACCGTGACTTCTGAAAGGGTTCTGGTGTTTGAGTTCAGTTTTGTCCCAGTCCTTTGGTTCAAGGAGGAGGGGGTAAGACTTGGTTTCAGCTGCAGCTGGAGATCAAAGGTCTCTCTTCTGTGCATGCTTCTCCTGTATGACTTGTGGTTTTGGTCTGTTTCTGAAAAATCAACTCAGTATTGCAGTAAATAGTATAAGACCATTTTGAGCTGGTACTGTGATTCCATTCCCTTAATTTTTTAGAACTCTGCTAATTTTTCAATTTGATTTTTTAATTTGAATTTTAATTTGACCTTTGGTTTCTTTTTCATATTTCATATATAAATCCATTGCATACCCTAATACCAACAACAAACTAAAAGCATCATGTTTTGACTTAACTTAATGTTTTGACATAATTTTTCAGTTGTAGTCTATAGTACTATAAATATTTTTAAAGTTAAAGCTAAATTAAACCTGTATAGATGTGGGAAATTTTTATTAATCAATTAGTCCAATACATTTATTTTTCAAATAAAATCTTTAGGCTCGCAGAGCTTTCCTAAGTTTATAAAATCAATCCTTTGAATTGCCAGGAAGAGAACTCACCTTGCCAGACTCCTATTGCAATTCTCATTGCAATTACAATACACTTTGCAAATGAATGGTAATATTCTCTTACTATGACCATTGGAACATATTAAAGCTAAATCAGAATGGTCCTTAACGATTAAAAAAAAAAAAAAAGCTATTTTTGGTCAAAAGATTTTGGAGCAAAACCTAAAAACCAACAATACTACTGAAAATACGGGGAAAAAAAAGAGAAAAACATACAACTAAAATTGTAGACCAAAAATAGACAAAAATAGTGACAAAATAAGACCCAGCCAAAAATGTTACCACTCCCACACAATTACTATCCATATCAATTTCCTAAATTCTTGTTTTTAGAGTTCTTACAATCCAGACTGAAATGATCTCTTGCTCACCTAGAGTAATTCTACCCTTTGAATCTAAGGCGAGGCTGCTTGGACAAGCATTAGAAAGAAGGTAAGTATGTTACTGCACTAAAAATATCCATTTGCCTGCCACCCTCAGAGCCAGTACATGAACAGGAGTAAGCAGCAAAGAAAGTCAGAGTTTTTAGGCAGTGGCCCACTGTGGGAGACAGGTTACCTGATTCTCAAATACCTGGCTCCCTGATGGCTTCCAGGGGATGGGTTATACAAAGGAAAAACCACTAATCATGGTGACTTAAGAGAGTTAGGGTCAGGGTCCTAATCTCTACTGATTGGTCAGCACTAGGGTAGGGGGTCATTAGTCATTGCATCTGGTTTCCTGGTTTTTCTAGACCTAGGGCTGAAACACAATTGAGACCTAGATGTTATCTCTAGTTTACTGAAACTCTGACCCTAGGGTCAATATTCCATATAGGCTTTGTTACTGTTATTTGACGTGGATCAGAGCCACATTATCTCGAGGGTTTAGTAATTAAGGGAGTGGTTTAACACTGGAGGAGGCAGGTGAAGGCAGAGTGCTGGATGAAGCTAGTTTGAACTAAAGACAGAAAGTCATATTTGAGAAACAAGGTTTCTACATGGTTATAGCTGGAGTTAATATGATTCTTAGGATGGCTTTATGTACTTAATGCTAATTACCGTATGTTTAGAGTCAAGGAAAAAGAAAGCAAGTGTTTTCTTGGCAAACCAATTTCAGCTCAAGGGCAGCCTTTAGTTAATTTTTTAAAGTGTAGCTGTGCAGAGACCTTACTTTCTTTAATCTGGCCTTGTATTTATATATTTTTTTCTTTTGATTCAAACTGGCCTCACCTAGCCTCCTGACTCATTCACCTGCCTCTCCCTTGCTTAATCAGTCATTAAACTCCCTGGACAATGAGGTTTTATTATAGGTCAAAATGGCATTCAGATACCTACCACCATGCACAAGCTTAACCCAAAAATTGGTGGTGGAAAAAAAAAATTTTATTAATAAGGTGCCCAATTTGGGAGAGCTAGGGGCTCCTCTGCTCCAAGCTATTCCCTTCTGCCAAACACAGAGGTCCCCATTGTTCCAAAAAGACTAAAATCTAAATCCATGCCCAGAGACCCCCCTCAATTCTTCTCTGTAGTCCATGATGGCTACACGGATAGTTCACCATCTCTCTAGTTCAGGGCTTTTTCCCTCTCTGGAGCGTGCCCTTATGAGATCAGCATCTTCATTGGGGAATCAAACCAGCCACCTTTGGGTTCGCAGGCTGGTGCCTGTCCAGTGTGCCACCAGCCAGGGCTGAAGCATGACTTCTTAATAAATCCTCACTTTCTCAGCTACAAACTCTTGTTTGTGTGTTATTTGGCTTTGAAGCATGCAGGCAAATGGATTCCTTCAATACAGTAACAAAAGCTGATAGTCTAACAAAAGAAAGATGAATTCTTTATTTTCCTTGTTTATAAATAGTTATTTCTTAAACCTGGTCAAAAGAAGTATTAAAAAAAAATTAAGTAACACGCTCAACATGGAGTCATTTGCCCCAGGACAGAAAACCAAGACTTAATTGCAAGAAATGTGACCATTAAAAAGTCAAACTAAAATACCCCAATTAGCCTTAGAGAGGTAATCTGCATGACAAGACCGGTCCTTCCCTCCACAAAGAAATCCTCACCTTCAAAAAATTCTTTCCTTCCTTTTGCTAATAACTTCCTTGCCCCACCCTCCTTCTGTCTATAAAAACCTTCCACACCTTGGCTGGTGGCACAGTGGATAAGGCCCTGGTCTGCAAACCCAAAGGTGGCTGGTTCGATTCCCCAGCCAGGTCTCCAGCCAGGTCTCCAGCCAGGTCCCCAGCTGGAGGCAGGTGAAAGGCAACCATACATTGATGTCTCTCTCCCTCTCTGCCTCTCTCCCTTCCCTACTCTCTAAAAATAATAAATAAAATCTTAAAAACAAACAAACAAACAAAAAAAAACTTCCATTAGTACAGCCCTGCTGACCTCTCTCTATTGTATGGGATGCTTCCCTACTCATGAATTGCTTAATAAATCCAACTAGATCTTCAAATTTATTCCATGGAAGTTGGTTTTCAATAGTGGAAAATTAAAATCAACCACAAATCCCAGCTTTCTCAAGATTATTTTCAGTCTCATTGAATTTGTTTTTCCTTCATTCGTAGGTTTTTCTAGAGGTCAAGATTCAAAAAAAAAAAAAAAAAGAAAAAGAAAAAGAAAGAAATATTGTTTTTAAAATAATCAATGTGCAGAAACATGAAATGCCAATGTTGTTGATAGAAATATAAAATTTGATTATTTGACTGTGTAGGCCTCATGATTATGATAAGACACCTTATCATTTTCCTATAAATGATAAGAGGGTTAGAATGTTGTTTCCGTTTGTATTAAATGAACTACAGCCAAAAAATGTGCAACTTTCCTACAACAGTGGCTTATAAAAAAAAAATGTGGGGTTCGATTAGGAACTAAAATCACCATAATTTCTTGTTTTCATATTAATCTATTCTGGAACTACACTACTGGTTTTATGCTAAACAATCTAAGCAACAAAGGAATCAGGTAAAAATAACCTAGTTACTATTTCTAAGAAATAATTGTTCCTGAAAGTTATTACGGGGGAGGAAGAAACTTTCTTCTAACAGCAAGGTTCTTTTGGCTTGGCAATTCAAAAATTGCAGGAGTTCACAAACTTTGACATTTACAAACTTTTAAAAAATTACATGATTTTATAAATTCTTATGAACTCTTGGTTTGTTCTTTTCTTAAAAACAAGGTCAGAATATAAATTAATTGGGATGTCATGGCACAATCAAGGAGCAGTTTAAAATACAATTAAAGCATTTACTTTTCTTTATCCTGGGTTTAACAAAAATCGCTTTAAAATACTTGAGAGTTTTCTTCCCTGTACAATGAATTAGTTGCAAAGCATTTTTATTATCTTTGGAAAGTGTCTATATATCCAATAAAAAAAAAATGTCAGTGAAAAACTCAATGGCTCATCAATGGATACATTCAAGCCAACCTCAGACAGCAGGTTTTAGATATGTTATAGGAGAGAGTCAAGAATCCATTCAAATGTAAGCTCCATAATAGCAAAAACTTAGTATGTTTTATTTATTCGTGTACCCTAAATGTTTAGACTAATACTTGCTATATAGCTCAATAAATACTTGGAGAATATATGAATAAATCAGACAGAAACACAGACTAGGTAATAGTTAACTTTTAAGAATTGTGCATATGAGATAGCTCCATGAGTTTTTACTATGGGCCCTGTGCTTTATCAAGTTCTAGTCCTCTTTTCACAAAGTGAGAAATCCTCAGGCCAAGGGATATGCCTCCAAGAGCCCATGGCACTCCGTGGGAGAGCATACCAGGGATTCCATACCCAAGTAAAGCAGACCCTAACTCACTTCTAAGAGCTGCAAGGGCCTTTTCCTACAGGAACAAAGTATAGACTGAAGACTGTCTGTAGCCAAGGAGTAGCTCTTTGTGAGGTTAGGGATGATGGCACCTTCACTTGCAGAATATGGTGCCCACTTCTAGGCGAATGAGGCCTCTCAAAGTGTAAGCCTGGGCAGACTGAAATAAGAAGGAATGGGCTATGGGCCGGGGCCTGCGGCTGGGGGCCTGGAGCTGGTTCTGCCCTCATCATCACGTACCGACAAAAAACGTCAAGGAATATAAAATTTCTGTGTTGTGCCTGGCTTCCCAGAACATGCTAAAGCAATGATTATTAAAGAAGGAGGTGAAACTTTTTTAAAGATTTTATTCATTATTTTTAGAGAAAGAGGAAGGGAGGGAGGAAGAAAGGGAAAGAGACATCAATGTAAGGTTGCCTTTCACCTGCCTCCAGCTAAGGACCTGGCTGGAGACCTGATTTGCAACCTGGTTATGTGCCCTGGCTGGGAATCGAACCAGTGACACTTGGGTTCGCAGGCTGACACCAATTCACTGGGCCACACCAGCCAGGGCAGGAGGTGAAATATTTTATTTAACAACTGGTTAGCTTCACTTATCACTTTAAGCTATTTAGACGCAGGATATGAACATATTAAATGTTAGGGGTAGGCCTGTGCCTGATACTTATTGCCACCATTTCTCCTGAGGATGAAAATGTTACTGGGTGAAAATTCAGTAGCTTGACTCTAAACTGTATGTGGATTTGGACAAATATTTGTGTTTCTCTTTGATTAGTCTTTTTGAGTATCTTTGTACCTAAGGGTTAAGACCTAAGGACCACCACAATTGGGGGTTCCTAGGGTAAAGCCACAAAACCCATTAAAAGGGCTAAATCACTGTAGTAGATTGTTGAAGCTACAGCTTCCCAGACCCACCTTCAAAGACTGATTTCATTATGTGCATAGGATGGGAGTGAAGGCAATGGAGTGTGCACATGTTTAGCATGCATTTCAGATGATTTGGATGTCTACAACTTGTGCATCGCATTTTGAAATACACTATTGTAGGGAAAGTAATAAATGGTGATGCAAAGCTTAAGTTTAGTCTGGGGCTTAGGCAAGAGGGTCAGTTACAAATATCCTTGATGCTAACATGGCCAAAACAGTTCCTCAGTATGAGACATCACATCAGAATTAGATGCCAAATTTCTACTCAGAATAAAATGTATACGTATCTGGAAGGCTATCTTTGATAATTTTTTGGAGAAGGCTGTAGAGTTTAAGCAGTAGAACATCAATATCAGAGTATAGGATTTGAGAATGAGGGAAAAGACATAATAATATGAAAGACAAATGCCAAATGCTAAACTAATAGTGAACAAATAACATTTTCCTGAATTAGTCTCTGTGTATTAGTTATAACAATAGCAATAATGAACAATTATGTTAAAAAATAGAATCTTTATGCTCTTAAAGTTTATTATTTTTGCTCATTGACCCTGTTTTCAGGCCAAAAATTTCCAATCAGAGTTATATATCAAGGTATGAAAATCAGGCACAGAGAGGAGGGGAATCCAAATCTTTAGTTAATGAGGGAAATTGTATAACAAAGACTATAACCTTTAATTTTTACTTTTTCGGTTTTACACACAATGGCTTTTACAATTTTGTATTAACGTAACTTTTTATAGAAGGCTACTATTTGAAAATGTGGACAAAGTGATCCACTTGAACTTGTCACATTTCCTGGTCATCTTTATGATTACAGCTCTTTATATTTTTCTTCTCTAAAATTTTGTTAGTCAAGAGTTTAATTTGGTTTAAATAGTGTTTCTGAAAACTTTCAAGTTTTGTATATTAATTGACTTTAAGAAATATTGAAGCATACAGAACCCTCAGAATATTAGACAAAATCATTCTCCTTTTTCCAAAATCACTAACCCTTATTTGTTGCTCAAGTCAATTATATCTAACTCTCAGTTTACATGCTAAATTAGTTTCCTTGAGGCTCCATAATGGTATTATGATAATATAAGAAGTTACACTAAGTTCTAATCTATATTAATAATCATATTATTAAATTCTTACATATAAGTTATATATGAGATCTATCCAGAAAGTATCCAGCCATACAATATGGAAAATAGAGACATTTATTACAAAAGGTATAAGATGTAAGAAACATTGTACGTAAGTCAATGATGCCTCAGTCCCCTTCAAAGTAGGCACCTGGGGACCTCACATAGTTCTCCCAATCACCATCAGCTGCCTTGGCATATTTTCCTAAAGCTCATAGATGTTCTGTAATCTCTGCCCTTTCAAAGTTGATGTTAGTGTTGGGAAAGGCCATAAATCACGGGATACCAAATTTGGGCTGTAGTGAGGCTGAGTCACCTGGGTGATTTGCTGCTTTGCCAAAAACCTCTGCAGAAGATGTGATATATGAGCAGATGTGCTGTCCTTATAAAACTGCCAATCACCAGTTGCCCATAGCTGCAGCCCTCTGAGTCATCCAAACAGTTTCCTGGGAAGAATGTTCAAGATTAACATACAATTGGATGTAAATTCATTGTTCAACTTGCTCACTCATTTTGACTGTGATGGTCACACAGTGCACATGCTCACTCAATAGCATCTACCACCCACACCGACTAGCACAGTGAAGTCATCATTGTTCATGCATGTGCATTCCAGTCCACTTTCCTTGGCTGCCAGGTTACATGGATTTCATGCAAACAATTCTTGTTATATTAACAAGGGTTGAACTTGTTTCAGGAAGACCTTATACATAATAACTTAATAATTATTATGTAAGAAATTATTATGTAAATATAAATTCTAATCAACAAAATAAACTGACAAACAAAATAGAACCAGAGGTATGGCTATACAGAAGAAACTGACAAATGTCAGAGGAGAGGGAGTGGGGATCTGGATAAAAGAAGGTAAAAAGTTTAACCAACGAGCATACATGCATATGTATGCATGTAGCCTATGGATACAGACAACAGTGTGAGGAAGGCCAGGGCTGCAGGGGGCTGGGTGGTGGTGATCAAAGAGGACAGCAATAGGGACAGTAATAGGGACAGTAATAGTGTCAACAACAAAAAGAAAAAGAGAAAAAAGCACACCACAACCAGGGAATGTATAATGTAATTAGTATACTATCAATATAAAAAATTATAATTTGAAATGTCATATTACAATATTATTATACATTATTATACATTCCATATAATGCATTATATAATATAATGTAATAAGTTATAACATACTATTATAAGATAACATAGTATATGTTATTCATTATATTATTTTGCCATACATAATCATATATAATAAAATAATATGTTATAATATGTAATAGTCAATCATTAATAAGTGAAGTTGGATTTTTCATCCTGTGAAAAATAACCTAACACAATATAGAGTTCTTAGACATTTAAAAATGAATAGATTCAGATGATATCTGTATAATTCGATACAGTCATATCCTTCAGGTCTAGAAATTGCTCACAAATCTCTCAAATTTGTATCATTTAAAGATAACTTAGAGTGCTTCCCATTTTCACCACTCAGAAGGAAAATAAAAACGCACTATGTTTTAGTGGCAAAAAACATCCCTTTGGTGTTTGCACATTTAATAATGTCCTTTAATCTGCTTTTGGGAGTCTCATTAATTGGCATGCATATCCTATATACTACACTGTATATTTACTAATCACACAGATACCATGGATTCTAATTTATATTATATATATAATCAATACCTTATTTAAAGACTATGGAAAATTTGGGAAGATTAGAAAATGCATACCTAGAATTAATAATCTATTAATCAATTGTGGTAGTTTCCAAAACTTTTAAGTATATAAGTAGGTCTTTTAACTGCTTGTTTCTAGTGTCAAAAATGGACACTAAGACTGTTTAAATAATTTCTTTTTTTAGGCAAACTCATGCTTCTAATACGAAGCAGAACACAATCCTCATTGGTAATATCCCTGACTTAGGGTTTTCATTTAAGATATGTATATTTCATTTGAGGGTGTGAGCATAAGATGGGGTTTCTTAACAAGGTTCTAAAATTATTAATTCTAGTAATTTTAAATGTTTATTATAATAGTTGCAAGTAACATTGGATGTGGAACTATCTATTCTGGAATCACTGGTTTAATATGCTTTTGAGTGAGTGAGGTTTGCCCAGTCTAGCAGAATATTTTAGATTCTGAAAATAATTAATGTATCACTGATCTCTCTTTAACATTTTTAAACAAAAATATAATGAAAGTCAAACTTGAAAAATAGGTGCACATATTATCAGCAGCACACAATCTAGGCTTTTCAATATAAGATAACTATTTCAGCAGCATACGATTTCTGGTACATAAGGACAAATTCAAAGAGGCCCTTTAGATCTGTGAAGAAATGTATTGTCAGTGATATAGAACTAGGAGGGACTATGCACTTCAACTCTCTGATTAAATAATCTGTTCATAACACTCTAAAAAACTGACTCTCCAAAATGATATTGTAGAAACTCAGTATTTCCACTTATTCCCAAGGATGTTATTTTACTAAGAAATCTAACAGTGAAAAAAGGGGACCTCAAATTTTGACAAAGGGAAGTGAAGTTTGATCTTGGCATGGGTTTCCATTAATAATTGGGCTATTTTAATATTATTCTTTAAAATAAAGTGACTTTTTGGTAAATGGACATAGTTTCCAATAATTCTTCAATAATTCCATATGCAGTTTACTCTCTTGTGGCATATTTCTAGATCTGACTTCAGCAGGTTTTTATGATTAAGGAAATAACAATTATTTTAATTTTTGCTTAGAAGCTAGTTTTCTATAAGAGATGCCTGGGTTTCAAAAAAGCTGCTCTAAATAGTTGAGGTTATTCATTAAAGATGTGAATTAATGGGTTCAAAATCTCATTTTTCCATCAGGATGTCTGAAGAGCTTTAATAGTCAATAAGGTAATAAGTGGAAATATGCTGTAAATTATTTAAATTTAGTTCCTACATGACTAATAAATTGAATAGATATTCAGTTCACTGCTCACAATTTAATATAAAATCTTATCCATTTTATAAGATCCTATGAACAGTTTCATTTGACTTCATCCTTCACCCCTTCTGATAATCATAAAATGTAGTTATATTATTTTCTGTTTTCCTAGGCTCAAACCTGTAATGTCCTTCTAAGTGAGGCATGTTAAAATCAATAGCCCTTTTTATGCTTCTAAATAATTTAGAAAAGAATTAAACTTTATAAACATTGCTGTAATAAAATTATACCTACACATTATAGTAAAATAAAAGGGATTTATTATATTAATCATGAATTAGACTTTTAAGAAGTTAATTCCCTATTGCATATTGTTGGTGGTTTCTTCCAATAGATTCATAAATATTCGTTTTTCCCATTAAATCCAGAACTGTGTTGATGGTCTCAACCACTTGGTACAATTCAGAAACATCCTGTCATTAGTGACTGGCAGTGATGGGTGACTATTCATGCTACGACATAATGCTTACTAACATGGTTGTCCATGCCTAAACCTTTATTCATGGAAAACCAACACTGAATATATTAAAGCATTTGTGTTATTTGGTTTATTTTTTAAAGATTTTATTCATTATTTTTATGGAGAGGGAAGGAAGGGAGGAAGAAAGGGAGAGAAACATCAGTGTATGATTGTTTTTTACATGCCTCCAGCTGGAGATCTAGCTAGGGACTTGGCCTGCAACCCAGGTATGTGCTCTGACTGGGAATCAAACCAGCGACCCTTGGGTTCAGAGTTCAGCACCCAGTCCACTGAGCCACACCAGTGAGGGCTGTGTTATTCGTTTTTAATAGAACACTTTCAAGTTCGGAATGTTATTTACAGTGCTTGTTCCATCACTTCATTCAGCTTTGCCTAGTTGTTAACTTATCATAGACTTCTGCTCTAACTAGCATTTACTTGTTCCCATCTCCACCAGCATCCATACCCCCATCTGCTTTATTTTCCTTGTAGTACTTATCACCTAAATAAACTCTTATCTTCTATGTGTTTATTTCTTTCTCTATCAACTAGTATAAAAGCTGCATGAGAACTGTCTCCAAAAACTATTTTCTGCACTTCTGTATCCCCAAATTATACTGTATAATATTGTAAAGTATGTAGAATGTACTCAATAAATATTTGTTGAATATGTGAATGCACATAAACTTCATATCTATAAAGTATTTTCACTTTTGTTGATTTTTGTTTCTCAGTAAGAAAAGGAGGATTAACCATTGAAGTTGACCTCTTATTTTGGAAGGTGATCTTAGTGAGCTGTGTACAACCAACATTTTTTTAAAATTTATTTATTATTTTCAGAGATAGGGAAAAGGAGAGAGGCAGGGAGGAAGGAAGAGACATCAATGTAAGGTTGCCTTTCACCTGCCTTCAGCAACAGACATGGTTGGAGACCTGGCTTACAACCTGGTTATGTGTTCTGGCTGGGAATTGAACCAGCGACCTTTAGTTCACAGGCCAACGCCTTATCTACTGTGCCACCAGCCAGGGCCTACCACCAACATTAATTGGTTATGTCTCAAAATGCTCCATGAAAATTATAGGAAAGTTTGGATTACAAATGGCTAAAGCATTGAGAAATGCTGATATCCTAACATTATGGTACCAGTTCATAATATCTGGTTTAATTCTGTTTAAAATAGGATATTACATCCGAAAATATGAAAAGAAGTCATTGTGGTGTACACTCGAGTGGATGCTGTTGGAGGTCTGCCCAGATCCACCCTCATCAGTGGTACCCTGGTTGCCCAGCTACTGTGCATATTGCCTAACAACAAAGAGATGCTCCTCCAAAGAACTGCACAGGCCCAGCAGCAGCTCAGGAATTATTTCCCTCCCTACAAATAAGCCATTAACTGACTGACAGGGGTCTAAAACCTGGTTCCCCTTTCCTCAAGAATTACCTGCCCTATAATTCTGCCTCTAATGTATCCCTTATATGTTAAGACTGTAATTAGTCTCCTGCTGAACCTATATTGTGCTCAGTTTCTTTCCTCTGTTGTGTTCTGCCTTCTTCGCTCCCTATTTCCTGAGAGTTGCCCCTAATCAATGTCACTGGAACAAGAATCACACAGAAAACTCTATGAACCACTCAGAATATTTACAGTTTCAAAGTTTCTGACTGATTTTAAGTCCTTTGTATGTTGGTCTCAAGTTTATGTGTTTTCTTGATTATTTGTTTCAAGTTCTCCTACGATCAGAACTGATTCAAAGCATATGGTGAAGTTAGACATATCGACTAGATACTGATGGACAATGAATCAGGCCTGCTCTCAGTCTGGGAGAGTTAGAGTAGCACTGCAAACCAGCAATTCAGGGAAATTTTCTCCAGGATGTCTTTCATGATGCTGAAAGTGTATTATCTAGTTTTCCAATAAACTAGTGCAGTGCCTGGACACATATAAGATTATATCGATGAATACCAGTATCTCAAGGACTGCCTTAATTAACCTGTAAATTTCCTTTATTCAGTTTGTTTCAATGATCATCCAGTTGGAATAGATTCCTAAGGCTGTAAGCCCCTGGAGCAGTGACCTAAGGCACTTTGTCCCTGCACCTTCTGTACAGGACACAGTTCTTGTGACCATGTGAATAGCCAGGCAGGAATCCAGGAGTGAAAAATCTCTGTACATTTTCTTGAGTTTGATTCTAGTGGACTTTCTAAGAAAATAACTTTAGATTTATGTATATTAGAGGGCCATATATTAGAATCCTTTGGGGAATGTCTGGGTCTACCACCAACATTTCTGATATAATTTTTCTAGGTTACGATCTAAACATCAGTATTTTTAAAAAGTACCACAGCTGATTTCAAATGTTCATTCACAGTTCAAATTCACGTATTATGACTGTTTTTCATTTAAATGTGTGCATATTGAGTTCCTACAGGACACCAAGATTAGTCCTACTTTTAAATAGGTAAAACTTTGTTCTTTTAATTTTATCTACCAATATTCTGAGTGTGTAATTAAGATATTCCAGTAATTTTGTTGACCAGAATTATCTCCTTTGTCTACAATAGCTGTTCTTAAAACTATTACACAGACTGTATTGCCCTGGCTGGTGGTACAGTGATAAGGTGCTGGCCTGCAAACCCAAAGGTCACTGGTTCGATTCCCCAGCCAGGGCACATAACCAGGTTGCAAGCCAGTTCTCCAACCAGGTCTGTAGCTGGATGCAGGTGAAAGACACCCATACATTGATGTTTCTCTCCCTCTCTTCTTTCCCTCTCTCTCTAAAAATAATAAATAAAATCTTTAAAATTAAAAAAAAAAAAAACAGATTGTATTAATCTAACAATAATATAATTAGATATTCAATTCTTTTTTATGATTTTTAAACTTCTGTGCAATGACTGGTGGTGCTACTATCAATACAATTTCAAAAGTTTCTTCTTTGACCTAGTGAAAACCAATATTTGGATCCTTCAAATTCTTAGGAGCATAGTCATCTTTTTGATTTAATTCAAGTTAGAAAGAGTAAAAGCCACTTAAAATGAATTCTAGATAGAAAGTTATCAACATAAGACTCTTCAATGTGCCCTCAAGTAATCTTTAAAGCTGATAATACACTTAGGATTCAGAAGGAAATCAATCCCTTCATTATTGTGGAAGTGAATTTGCATTGCTTGCTGTTGCCCAACTCTTCTAGCCTTCCCCACAAAACCCCAATGTGTACGAAATTTATGTCTCCTTGCACCCTTTACAACACTCTGCTTATCCAACTGTATGTATTTATAGCGAGGCTTTTAATCAACCAACTTCTACCTTGCTTCCTCCTTCCAACAACCATCAGCCCAGAACATGTAGATCAAGCTGGACCAATCTACTCTACCCTATGGATGTTGTAAATAATAACTCAGAGGACAAAACTGGAACATGCAAAGGCCTTCCTTAGGAACACCCTTCTCAATGTCTTATTCCTGTGAATTATGCCAACTTTCTAATAAGACATATTTTGGTGTTACTATAACTCAGAATCTTGGTAGATTTCAATGCTTGTTTTAGGATAAAATGTTTTACATACAGTTATATACCACCTTAACTAGCTGTGTGAACTTACAGAAGTTATTTACTTCCTCTATGCCTCAATTTTCTCATCTGAAAATAGGGAATATTAACTACCACAATTCTGCTGTGAGATAATCTCCAAAAACTCATAATACACAGAGCTAAATACATCTGTCATTGTAGTCATTATTATATAAATAATATAAAAGTATCTCTATTTTAAAAAATTAGCCTCTTAAATGAAATATATTACTAATTGAAGTGTTTTGGAGTTAATTCCCTGGGAGTTTCTAATTTGAAAATTTATATTGTGCTATGATATAATAGGAATTTAATTACCTGCTCTTTCATGTCTTATATTTTTTTCTGAACACTTTTTTAAATGTTTTAAAATTCAAAGCTTTTACAGGTTTTTAAAAACAATGTTTGCATAGTTCTTTATAAAATCTAAAAGTAAAATTTCAAGTTTTCTTTAAACTCTTTCAATTTTGTAATTATTTTATTATTTGTATCCCTCCTTCATGGAAATTATATAAAATGCATTGCCCATCTCCCAATCTTTTTTTAAGTATATTTTATCAATCATGCTGTTAGAGTTGTACCAATTCCTTTTCCTGTCTTTCCCCTTCCCTCCTGCAATCCCACCCCTACCTTAGTTCATGTCCATGTGTCATGCATGTAAGTTTCCTGATTCCACCCTTTCCTATATTATTCTTAACTTCCCACAGTCTATCTTGTACCCGCCGATTACGTTTCCTAATCCTGTACTATTTCCCCATTTCTCCCCCATTCCCCTCCCAGGTGATAACCCTCAAAATGATCCCCATACGTATGATTTTGATCCTATTCTGGTTGTTTGCTAAGTTTTTGTTTTTGTTTTTTTTTTAGGTTCTGTTGCTGATAGTTGTGAGTTTTTGTCACTTTAATGTTCAGAATTATGATAATCTTTTTCTTAAATAAGGCCCTTAAACATTTCATATAATAATGGCTTGGTGATGATGAACTTTTTAAGCTTTACTGTCTCTGTTAAGCATTTTATCTGCCCTTCCATTCTAAATGATAGCTTTACTGGATAGAGAATCTTGGTTGTAGGTCTTTGCTTTTCATCACTCTGAATACTTCTTGCCTGCAAAGATTCTTTGGAGAAATCAGGGGATAGTCTTATAGGAACCCCTTTGTAGGTAACTCTCTTTTCTTTTGCTGCTTTTAAGATTCTATCTTTATCTTTAATCTTTGGCATTTTAATTATGATGTGTTTTGGTGTGGTCCTGTTTGGGTCTGTCTTGTTTGGGATTCTGCTTCCTGGACTTGCATGCTATTTCTTTTGCCAAATTTAGGAAGTTTTCCTTCATTATTTTTTCACACAAGTTTTCAATTTCTTTTCAATTCCTCTTCTCCTTCTGGTACCCCTATGCTTCGGATGTTGGCACATTCAAAGTGGTTCCAGAGGTTCCTAGGTCTCTCCTTGTGGGGCTCAAATCCTTGGACATCAGCCTGCAAAGCAAGAGTTTGCCAGTTAGATTCCCTGTCAGAGTCCAGTCTGGGTTGTGGTTTTGGTCCCCAGTCGGAATATGTAATGAGAGCCAACTGACTGAAATTTCTCATCTTGATGATGCTTCTGCTCACTTTCTCCCTCCCTTTCCCTTCTTTCTAAAAATAAATTTAAAAAATTAAAAAATAAATGAAAATGGAAAAAAAGATGTGATACATTAGATGTGGTGATAAAAATGAATGAAATCTTACCACTTGCAGCAACATAAATTAACCTAGAAGATATTATGTGAAATGAAATAAGTCAGATAGAGAAATAAAAATACTATATTACTTCCATGTATATGTGGAATCTAAAGAACAAACTAAATGAATAATCAAAACAGAAATAAATTCATACACACAGAGAAAAAAATGGATGGTTGCCAAGTGGGAGAGGGGCTGGGGATTAAGTGAAAAAGGTGAAGGTATTAAGATGTACAAATTGGTAGTTACAAAATCATTACTGGATGTAAAGCACAACCTAAGGAATATAGTCAATAATACTATAATAACCATATACAAAGCCAGATAGGTACTAGAATAATTGGGATCATTTTGTAAATGATATAAATGTCTAACCAGTATATTTTATACCTGATACTAATATAAAATAATATCGAATGTCAACTTTAATTAAAAAATAAAAACATATGGGTTACTTAAAAAAGGACATACCTGCATATAACATGATTATCTTATAGAAATGTCTAAGAAACCTAAGAAAAAAATTCCTGGAACTAATAACTGAGCTCAGCAATATTGCAGGATGCAAGATCAGCATAAAAATAAGCTATGTATTTATTATACTAGTATTGAAGACAGGGGCATCAAAATTAAAATACAATGCCATGGATAACTTTTAAAAAGATAGATAAGTATAAATCTAATAAACATGTATAGGACTTTTATGCTAAAAACTACAAAATATTGATGAAATATATCAAAGGACTTAAATAAATGGGAGGCATACTGTTTTCAAAGATTAGAAACTCAACAAAGATGTCAAGTCTTCACAAATTGATATACACATTTCACAAAATTTATATCAAAGTCATTGAAATATTATCTGTCTATATAGAAGAGATTTTAAAATAGATATGTGAAAATGTAAATGAGCTAGGATAGTTAAAACAACTTTGAAAAGAATAACAAGAAAAGAATAAACCTAATTTTCAAGCTTAGAGCTACAGTATTCAAGACTGTGTGCTATTGATGAAAGACATGGATCAACAGAACAGAATAGATAACATTGAAGTGAGTCATACAAATATAGCCAATTCATTTTTAAACTAAAGTAAAAAGCTCAATAGAAAAAGAATAACATTTTTAACAATTGATACTAAGATGTTTGCACTTCTTTGGGTAATGAAAATAATTGAACCTTAATATCATACAAAAGTTAACATAAAATGTAACTCTAAAATGTATAAAACTTCTAGAAAGAATGTAGTGAAATATCATTGCAATCTAGAGCTAGGTAAAGTATTCTTAGATTTAACACCAAATATTTTTCCATACAAGAAAAAATTGATAAATTAAGCTTCATTATATGTAAAGCATTCCAAGATGGAGACTTGATTTGTTGAGGTGAACACACAATACAGTGTACACATGATGTGCTGTAGAATTGTGCACTGGAGTTTGTTAACTGGTGTCACCTCAATAAAATCAATAAAAATGAAAAATATTTTAAACAAAATATTTTGTCCCACCCAAAATGCTATAAAGAGGATGAAAAGACAAGCTAAAGAGTGAGAGAAAATATTTGCAAACCACATAGCCAACACAGAACTAGGTTATATAAAGAAGATAAATAATAATGTAATTAAAGGACAAAAGTCATAAAGAGATATTTCACTGTAGAAGATATACAGATGGCAAATAAACATATACATATATTTAACATCATTGACTACCACAGAAATGCAAATTAAAACCACAATGAGATATGACTATGTACTGGGTGGGGCAAAACTTAGGTTTACAGCTTTTTGTATGGAAAATAATATAATAATTAATAAATAATATAAGAATAACTCTGTTTTCTCTATACTCACAACTGTCAATCTGTTTTTTCTCCACCCTCTATTTATCAGGCTGCTTAAAATAAACAACTATGAAGAAATCAAGTGCTGGAGAAGATGCAGAGAAAGCACATCACCCATTTTTTACTAGTAATGATGTAAAATGTTACAGTCACTCTCAAAAACAGTTTGGCAATTTCTTAAAAATTAATCATACAACTATCACATGAGCTGGTAATTACACTCCTGGGCATTTGTCCCAGCAAAATAAAACTTATGTTAGTGCCTGGCTGGTGGCTCAATAGATAAGGAGCCAGCCTGCAAACCCAAAGGTTATTGGTTTGATTCCCAGCCAGGGCACATAACCAGGTTGCAAGTCAGGTCTCCAGCCAGGTCCGTGGCTGAAGGCAGGTGAAAGGCAACCATACACTGATGTGTCTTTCCCTCTCTGCTTCTTTTCCTTCCCCTCTCTCTAAAAATAATAAATAAAATATTAAAACAAAACAAAACAAAAAACTTATGTTAGTGCAACAATCTAGATATATCTTCAAAGAATTATGCCAAGTGAAAGAAGCCATCCTATAAGTTATCTCATGAATTTTTTAAGTGTTATTTATTTTAGACAGAGGAGAATGGACGGAGAAAGAGAGGGGAAGAAACATCAATGTGTGGTTGTCTGTCGCACACCCACTACCTGGCCTGAAACCCAGGCATGTGCCCTGACTAGGAATTGAACCAATGACTACCTGGTTCACTGGCTAGCACTCAGTCCACTGAACCACACCAGCCAGGGCTCATGAATTTTTTCTTAAAGTTATCTCTTTGAGTATTTTATTTAATCTTTAAAAAATATTTTATTCATTATTCTTAGAGAGGGGATGAGAAAGAGGCAGAGAGGGAGAGAGACATCAATGCATGGTTGCCTTTCACCTGCCTCCAGCCACAGACCCAGCTTGCAACCTGGTTATGTGCCCTGGCTGGGAATAGAACCAGCAACCTTTCAGTTCGCAGGCCAGCACCTTAACCACTGTGCCACCAACTAGGGCTATATATTTAATATCTTTAAAGAATTGTGATATACATTAAAATCTTATTCAGCTATAAAAAAATGAAATCTTGCCATTTGTGACATGAATGGACCTCGAGGGCATAATGCTAAGTGAATTAAGCCAAGTAGAAACAGAAAAATACCACATGAATATAAATAAGTGGAGTCTAATAAAAAAGAAAGAAAGAAAGAAAGAAAGAAAGAAAGAAGGAAAGAAAGAAAACAGTCTCATACAGAAAACATACTGGTGATTACCAGTATGCAGAGGCCAGAATGCAGAAGTAGAAGAAATGTTGTTCCTGTTTTTGTTTATATAAATTGAATTAAAACTTTTTTTTTTTTTTTTTTGGAAATGAACTGCAGAACAGAAGAGTAATTGTCAATGGTTAAGTCTAAGGGATGATTTGGCTATAAAAGAGCAACAAGACAGCCCTGGCTGGTGGCACAGTGGATAAAGCACCGGCCTATGAACCCAAAGGTTGCTGGTTCAATTCTTAGCCAGGGCACATAACCAGGTTGCAAGCCAGGTCTCCAACCAGATCTCCAGCCAGATCCATTGCTGAAGATAAGTGAAAGGCAACCATGCATTGATTTCTCTCTCCCTCTCTGCCTCTATCCCTACCCCTCTCTAAAAACAATAAATAAAATCTTAAAAATAAATAAATAAATAAAATAAAGAGCAACAGGAGGGATCCCCATGGTGATACACATATTTTTCTTGATTGCATCAATGCCCATATCTGGTTATGGTACTGTGCTAACATTTTGCAAGATTTTACCATTAGAGTGAACTGGGTAAAGGATACATGAAATCTCTGTCTTATATTCTAAAAACTGCGTGTGATGTTACAATTACCTCAGTATAAAAAGAAAGTTTAGTTAACAAAAATGAATAGCCTTTAAAATTTTTGAATGACTAATAGTAGAAATGATAATTTCCCTAAGATTTTAAAGACTTGGCGTTATTTATCTCTCAGGCACACATTAGTTTCATGTGTTGTCTAAAATTCCCAATCTAATGAAAATTATTAGAAGTGGATTACTCTGTAATAAGCTTAATTTATACCATAGTCACTAGTAATAGACTTTGCTAATTTAGTTACAATGAGAAATTTTTTACTACACATTCTTTCAATGATCCCCATCCATGCATATGAGTAATAGATTATGTATGATTTCTTCTTAATCAGAGAGGAGAGAAGCACTGTTCCAGTATTTTTTTCATATTTCTCCTAGCTTTGTGTCTGAATTTCCAGAAGGGTTACCAAAAATAAAATGACAGAATTTAAAACAACAACTGGATATTTGGTAGTGGAAGAAGGTAAGGCTGAAAGCTCTATTTCACTAATATTACAGACAAAAATATATAATTTTGCCTGAGTATTGAAAAATGAAAAAATGATATTGCTGCCTCATGAGGCTATTTGTAAATGAGCTACATGAGCTATAGCTAATGAAAGTAATAAATTATAGCGAATTTTAACCACAGCTAATAAAAACCTATAGCATGCTTATACTTTGCAGAAGCACATTACCAAAAATTTATTGAGTAAAAATGGGTGGTGCTTCATGAATATAGGTGATTAAAACAAATCCTAACCCAGTAATGGAGAGGCATGGGAGAAGGCTGGATTTATAAGAAATAATGTCTGGAGGAAAAAAATGTGCCAAAGCATAGTGGGAATAACTGGTGGCAAATACGAGGTAGGAGAAAAGCCAAAATAACCTTTTCACATGGTTCCAGAGAAGTAAAATGGAATTCATTTTTGCTTTAAGCAGTTTTCACAAAAGGAACACAAAAATTGCCATCTTGACAGGAAATATTTGTCTAAAGGAATATTATAGACATCTGCGCAAAACAAAGAAAATGAAAGTGCTTTGGCTACAATAAGAATCAAACATGTATTTAAAGTTGACAGTTACGCCCTGGCTGGTGGCACAGTGGATAAGGCACCGGACTGTGAACACATCTTCAGCCAGGTCTTCAGCCAGGTCCGTAGCTGGAGGCAGGTGAAAGGCAAACATACATTGATGTCTCTCTCCCTCTCTGCCTCTCTCCCTACCCTGATCTCTGGAAATAATACATAAAATCTTTTTTTAATATTTTATTTATTATTTTTAGAGAGGGAGGAAGAGAGAGAGGCAGAGAGGGAGAAAGACATCAAGTATGGTTGCCTTTCACCTGCCTCCAGCTATGTACATGAGTGGAGACTTGGCTTGCAACCTGATAATGTGTCCTGGCTGGGGAACCAAACCAGCGACCTTTGGGTTCGCAGGCCGGCACCTTAACCACTGTACCACCCAGCCAGGGCTTTTAAAAAAATAAATTAATAAAAAATTAATTTGACCGTTTTATATGTGGAAGAAAGTATATTAAACAGAGAACATTAAGCACATTGAACAATAAATAGAGAAAATGTAGTAAAACTTTTTCACACATGTGTAACAAATCTCATTATAAATGCTTAAACTATTTTAAATGATCAACATATAAATTTTACATCAATCATGCGCTTATTCCAAAATTTTAATCATTAAGTTTTTTTCTAATCCTTTTAGTGGTATCAACCAACAAGAAAACTCAGTAATTTTTTCATATTGCGGCATTATTTTATTATTTTATATAAGGTTTTATTTCCCTTATCAGTCAGTAATTCAAATATTGTAAAACTGTGATGTTTTCTTTCTTTTCTTTTTAATTTTATTGTTGTTGTATTACATCCATCCCCTTTTTGCTCCCCTATGTCCCCCTCCCCACCCACCCATTCCCCCCAAAGTTCTTTATTTTCAAATAATATGTTTAGGAGATTTCTTTTTCACATTTGGTTTTTAAATAAGCTAACACCTGACTTTCAATGCTGAAGGCTTTGCAGATATATATTTTAAATGCCATTATATTTTGCTGAACTATCTCTAAACACAAATGCATAAATTTATTTATTAGTTCCATAAAATTATACACAGAGTGTCTATAAATACATGTAAGTGCTTAACATTTAATCAGAGAAGGATACTATTTCCCAAAACATTCATATAGATTCACTAAAATACATCTATTTTCACAAGGTTTTTCCAATAACAAAATTTTATTTTATTATTTTTCTGCTTCAAACTTTCATTAAAATATGAAATATTTTATATGCCTCTACTTCTATCCCTGCTTTGCATTTAGAGAACACCCATTGTTCTCCTTAATCATTTTTAAACCCTGTCCTAGAAAACATCTATTATCAGTTTTCTCTCAAGTTGCAGGAAAAAGTAAAGTAAATTAAACTAGGTTTTCAGCAGGGGATTACATCATTTTTCAGCTAGTTCATACTAATCTCTTACCAAATCCTTCACCCAGTTTTAATATGTATACAGACTACTTTGGTGGAAGAAACGATGCTGACAATGAGATGAAATGGCATTTATGAAAGATGATCATTTTATTCACTGGCCAGAAGACAAAGCTCCAAATGGAAGTTTAAAGCTAGGGTATTATCTCAGCTTCTTAAAATGCTGAACAATAGCTACGTTTTCTTACTGAAAGATCAGCCCAGAACAACTGAAATTCACTCTTTCTATGGAAAATGCTCAAAGAACAAAGCATGCACAAACAGGGAGAAATTGAGCCTGATTATACCCTCGCAAGTGAAAAGGAAAAAAAAAAAAAAAAATGTCCAAATCCTGCACAAAGAAAGTCTGTGGTCAGATAAGTATAACTGCTGGCAAAAACAATTTAATCAACCTTTCTTCCAAAGATGTTTATGTGACTTCTGAGAAACAGGGTGCTTTTCTAACAAAGATTAAATTGCTTCCACTGTGAGTGGTACCAGCTAGTCATATCCTGATGTGTCATAGAGAACAGACAGGGACTAAGACCAATACAAAAGGAGGAAGGAAAAAAAGGAAGTGTTGCTGATCAAACAGCTAAGTTGTTCACAGCAGTGATTATTTAAAAAAAAAAAAAATCCCTTTCTACATCTAGGCAATAGAATGATTTCTAACATTGTGCAACAAAAACACTGCAGAAAATTGTTTACCTTGAAACAAACAAAAAAGATTATTCATTTCAAAGCAAAACTGCAATGCACAGCATTCTACAGCAAAACTCATATAACCGTGTAAGCATTAAAGAATCCCTTTGCACAATAGAAAAAAAATTAGCTAGTGAGTTCTACTTTTGATCTATTAAGGCTAAGCATGTATTAAAAAGCAAGAAGGGGGAAAAAATTAAAAAGCAGAGACCAGCAATATTTGACAAGAGTTAAATTCTTTAATCCAGTTCCTGTAAGATCCCATTTAGATTTCCACATGAGACGTAAACAGCCTTGGAAATGATTTTCAGAACTCATTAGTTCTACAAAATTTATGTACAGCTTGCAAAATTTGCATTGAACAAGTTCTCATGTATCAATTCACACCTCCTTTATGCATCCTAACTGATTATAAACTTCCATAGCTTCCCGTGCAGTTAAAAAACATTTACATAGTTTCATGCTAATAGACAACTTAAAACTGTTTCATTAATTTAGCATAAATAAAATATAGCATGTAGATGTCTGTATATATGTTTCCATGTGTGTGCACATTAATGTATCAGCATTTGTACTCAAAATATGTATAGATACATGGATATGTATATATCTAGTTTGTATGTGTGGTGTCTCTATATATACATATATGTCAATGATACAGTCTGTCTGTCATTGCTAATATAATGAGGTTGATTTGTGCAATATGGATGTAACCTGGTAGCCAAGGAGAATGGGCTGGAATGCACATGTGTGAACAATGATGACTCCGCCGTACTAGTCAGTAGATGCTATTAAGTGAGCATGTATACTGTGTGGTCATCATATTCAAAATAACTGAGCTAGCAGAGCAACAAATCTGCATCAAATTTCACATTAACCTAAAACATTCCTCTGCAGCAACTGCTCAGATGATTCAGAAGACCACAACTATGGGCAACTGGTGATTTGCAGGTTCATCACAATGTCCCTTCTAAATCACCCAGGTGACTTTCCTCCCACACAGCCCAGATCTGGCACCCTGCAACTTCTAACTTTTCCCAAACTAAAATTTTGAAAGGCAAGAGATTTCAGACTGTCTATGAGGTTCAGGAAAATATGACAAGGCAGCTGATGGTGACTGGGAGAAAACTGTGTGAGGTTTGCAGGTGCTTACTCTGAAGGGGACCGAGGTATCATTGCCTTATGTACAATGTTTCTTGTATTTTGTACCTTCTTCAATAGATGTCTCTGTTTTTCATATTACATGGCTAGATACCTTCTGGACAGACCACATATATACCTATCTCTATTTCATGGTTTTTGTTAATATTATGTATGATAATTTGCTTTACTGCACTGTCCAGTTGTTTATAGTCAACAAATTAATAAAAGTTATTTTTGTACATTTGTCATGTATATTCTTCCAACCTTCCTAAACTCACTTACTAGTTCCAATAGCACTTTTATAGATTTTATATGATTTTTCTATAGAAAGAATTATTTTCTCTATACATAAACACACATTTATTCATTTTAACCTAAATGACATTTATTTATTTTATTGCTTTATTGCACTGATTAGAAGCACAGGTACAATAATTGGCAATTGGGGAGTCTAGACATACTATTTTATTCTTAATCTTAAAATTAAGCAATCTGTGTTTCCTTTAAGCATGTTAAGTTGTAGGATTTTTATTGATACCTTTTATCAGGTGGAATTTTTTTTCTATTCTTAGTTTTCTAAAACTTTTTTTGATGATAAATAGTTTTTTTCTTCAATGCTATTTTATTTTGCCATAGTAAAATACTTTTGCTGAGTCTTGAGATGATTTATGCTTTCATATTTTGTTACTACAATAAATTACATTGATTTATTTTCAAATGATAAACCACCTTTGCATGTATGAGACAAACTCCACTTGACCATAACATATAATCCTTTTTTGTTATACACTGAATATCTACAATTTGGTATCAAAATAATATAGTCTTCATAAGAATGAATCCCTCTTCAATTCTGAAGAAAAAAATTGACTGGAACTGGTATTTTTGGGTAAAATTGTCAAGTGAAGCCATCTGAATCCAAAAGTTTTCAATATTCACTTTTGAAGAAAGATTTTAAACTATAAATTTAATGTCTCTCATAGATATCGGGCTATTCAGATTACTAATTTTATCTTGAGTTTACTATGACAGTTTGTATCTTGCAAAAAAAAAGTCCATTTTCAAGAATCTCCATATACATTTGGATGTTTTTATAATTTGTTGTATTATACTTTTTACTATCTGTACAATATCACTTCTTTCATTCTTGGTATTGATTATTTATATCTTTTCTCTTTATTACTCAATCGCCTGACTAGGCAATTATCAATGTTATTGACTTCTTAGAACAATCAACTCAATTTTATTTTTTTCTATTTTTTTGTGCATGTTTTGTATTTTCAGTTTTCACTGATTTTCATTCTGCTTTTTATTTTTTATTGCTCTACTGATGAACATTTTATTTTATTATTAGTTTTTAGTTTTTACTTTATTTCTATTGTTTTCACTATTACAGACATCCCTACTTCCTCCCCATCCTTTTGCCCACTTCTCTTCATCTCTTACCCCTTTCCCCTCTCACCATCACCAAATTGTCTGTGTCTGTAGGTTGTGCATATATGTCCTTTGGCTAATCCTTCACCTTCTTTCATCCAAGGCCCTCCTCTCCCCTCCTCTCTGACAGCTGTGAGTCTGTTCCATGTATCTGTGCCTGTTTTTCTATTTTGTTCTTCAGTTTATTTGTTCATTATATTCCACAAATAAGTGAGATTATATGGTGTTTGTTTTTCACTGACTGGCTTATTTCACTTAACATAATATTCTTCAGGTCTATCCATGTCATCACAAAAGACAAGAGTTCCTTCCTGCATAATATTCCATTGCGTAAATGTACCACAGCTTTTTCATTCATTCATCTACTAATGGGCACTTGGGATATTGTATTGGGATGGACATGTTTTTTTTTTTCTTTCTTTCTTTCTTTCTGTAAATTAAAAGACACATTTTTCACCTTAACAAATAATTTTATTGATTTGGATGTGTTGAGTATGTTGGCTATCTCCTGCATGGCATGATATAACATTGATTGCTCTCAATTAATATCTTGATTTGGTTGCTATGAACTTCAACTGTCTACCCGACTGTGGAATATCATCCAGTGAGAAATATCTAGCATGAAACTTTGCAAACCATTTCTGATAAGTTCAATAAGTCACAGTGCTTTCTCCATACACTGCAGAAATACATTTTTGCACTTTAGTTGCATTGTTACCTTTCTTAAAATAATAAGGCAGTCCTGGCTGGTGGCACAGTGGATAAGGTGCCGGCCTGCCAACCCAAAGGTCGCTGGTTCGATTCCCCAGCCAGGGCACATGAGTTGCAAGCCGGGTTTCTAGCCAGGTACATAGCTGGAGGCAGGTGAAAGGCAACCTTACACTGATGTCTCTCTCCCTCTCTGCCTCTCCCTTCCCCTCTCTCTGGAAATAACAAATTAGAAAAAAAAAGAAGTCTGTTCTTTAAATAATAATAATAATAATAATAAAGCATATGTTAAAAAGGTTGTGTATTTTCTTCTATCTTCAATATTAAAATGGCTATACAAAAATTTACCAGTATTGATTCATTGTTTTTAAATGCACACTGATACAACAGCTATCAGAATACAATCTAACAAAATTGTTTCAAATAAAGTTTAAAGACAACTAAGTACTACTAAAGCCATCTTAGAGAGAAAAACAAACTTTTTGGCCAATCCAATAAATAGTGCTGTTATGAAAATAGGGGTGCATACATTCTTTCAAATTGGAGTTTTAGGATTCTTAGGATATATCATAGAAGTGGGATCACTGGATCAAAAGGCAGTTTAATCATTAATTTTTGAAGAAACTCCATGCTGTTTTCCATAGTGGCTGTACCAGTCTGTATTCAACCACAGTGCACTAGGGTTCCCTTTCCTCTTCATTCTTGCCAACACTTGTTATTTGTTGGTTTACTGATGATGGCCACTCTGATAGGTGTGAGGTGGTATCTCATTGTAGTTTTAATTTGCATCTCTCTGATGGCTAGTGATGTTCTTTTATATGTCTATTGGCCATGTGTACCTCCTCTTTAGAGAAATGTCTATTTGGCTCTGTTAGCAGTTTCTTTCTATTAAATATTTTGGTTTCACTTCTATTCTTTTTCTGGTTTCATAAGGTATAAGCTGAGGTGATTAATTTAAAACTTTCATTTTTCTAAAATATGTTCAGTGTTTGAAATTTCCCTCTAAATAGTACTTTACATACATCACATAATTATTGATGTTTTCATTATGTTCAAAATACTTTCTAACTTACCTTTTAGTCCTTCTTTGATTCATATATCCTGAAGAAAATATTTGAATTTCCAAATATTTTAGCACTTTCAGGGGCCTCCTGTTGTTGATTTCTAATTTAAGGCTATTATGGTCAGATAATTAGTATAACTTAGTTTTAAATATCTACTAAAAAAATTTAATGGCCCTAAATATGGACATGTGTTTTGGCAATTTAAAAAGATGTGTATTCTGCTGTTGTTTGGTACAGTATTCTATAATATTGAACAGGTAAGTTAGTTTATAGTGTTATTCAAGTCTATTATAATCTTGTTCATTATCTCTTCATTTTATTGATTATTCAAGGAGAGATATTACCATCTTTTTACTTTATTGGCTCTTTTGTCTAGTTCTTCTTGCCATTCGGTTAGTATTTGCTTCCTTTACCTTGAAGCTCTGTTATTTAGTGCATAAACATTTAGGATTCTTATATGTTATCTGAGTGTGTGTTAAAGTGATATTATGGTACTTCACAGATACATAATTGTTTTGTTTTGTTTTGTTTTTGTCAAAGTTGGAAAATTGTGGCTTACTCTTTCTTGAAGTATTTTTTTTCCTCTCTTTCTTTCTCTGGGACTTCATTTATATACTATACATTAATCTAGTACCTGCAGGAAAACAAAACCCTTCTTAATAGTTTATCTCTAACCAATGTCCCATGAATTACAAGAATTTCCACTCTGGCTGTGGGAGACAGATATACTATGCCTAGCTTTGCATGACCTTTGGTTAGCATAACCTTGGTCCTTTCATGTCATTCTTTCCCACCCTCAGGTATTTTTCTGACATGTCAGTGCTGATCAGGACTCAGCTAAATGCTTCATGGAACACCCTGCAAATCACCAGAGTGTTCTTTCTATTCAGTTCTCTCCTCTCCCATCATTTGTCCTGTGAATTCTACTTTCCTTTGCTTCCTTGAACTCTAAGCTTAATCTTCTCAACTCCGAAATAGGACCATCTCTGCCTATGTCCTGCCCCATTCCATCTGTGCTCCCATAATCTAGACGCTTTCTCTATGCATTTACCTGGAGAAATGAAAACTATCTTCTGTGTCATGTCTCTTAGAAACTACTGGCCTTCACTGTTGGATGTCTAATGGCTTGAAAATATTGTTACATGTAATTTTTTGCCTGTTGTCTAGTTATTTCAAAAAAGAGCATAAATTCAGTTATTGTACTTGTATTTATGCTGAAAGCAAAATTAAATACATTTATATTTGAAGTAGTGGAACTACATATTATATGCCATTTTACATCTCCCTGTATACTTTTATAAAATTTGTTTGAAGTTAAATCTTATGTATTGAATTATCTTGCGATGATTCTTTAAAGAAACTTGCCTTTCCTTTAGAAAAGATCATAAATTCATTAAGATATAAGTTTTTTCATGTGTGCAGTACCTGGAAATAGAAAAATAAAAGACATTAAAAACAAAACCTATGAAAAAAATCAATCAATAGACAAACTTTTTACTTTAGTCTATTGAAACACTTCTGAGAGCCACTATAATCAATAAATGCATATCTTTGTCATTTTCATATTCCCTCTGTAATCAGTAATTTAGGATTTAAGGCATGAAATCTGAAGAGACCAAAAGTGTTGCCTTTATGGATATTAATGTTAAGATAGTTATTAAGAAATAAGACTCAAAAAGAACTTTTGACTCTCTCCCCTTTTTGCCTGAGAGATGCAGATAGAAAAAACCTGCTTCGGGAAGGAAATTTTAGGATGTGCTCATCTAGACTAATTTGAATATAATATGGTAAATAAGAAGCCTTCTGGCAAGTGATTATTAGTTACATAATTTCTGCATCCCATTGTTTCTTTTGGCCTAGAAAAAAAAATGTCCTGCTGCTGTATTCAGCTCTTTCTCAATTACCTGTAAATGACCATCCTCACTCCTGTAATCTAAGACCCCATTAACCATCTTTTCTCTTTTGTCCAAAATGTCATATCTACCCAAAGCTGCCCATCTTTAGAATCTTCTACTTATGTCAATTCCCCAGGCTCATGGATTAAAATTTGTTTTAATGTTCATCTGAGCTACAAGAATCTAGAAGGTGGAAAGAAAAGCATTTTTTTAAGCCTGTTAAAATTCCTTCCCAGAACAAAATAAGGTTGGTGTACCTATGATCTAATCTGAGTTGCACAGAAAATGAAGAAGCAGTATCTCCTGCTATTATATGCTTATGGTTCATATCAACAAACAATTCTTCATGTGAAATAATAATCGAGTATGTCAGAACTGTAAAGATTAAGTCACTCATTAAATCACCATGCCAAGAATAAGAGCAGTTATATTACAGAAGGGATAACTTAGTGGCTGTGTTTAGAAAGACATTATATATCTATCTATATACAATAGTTGCATATCTTAATGGTAATCTTTTGAAATCAGAATAACCCAGATTTTACTTGAAAATTTTTTATATAACAAATATCTATCTAGCCCCAATCAATCATTTATTTATGCATTTATGTATGTATCTATTATCTATCACCTACTAGATGCATCGATTATCTATCTATCATCTACCATCTTATTTGGTTTTGAATGTCATAACCAAATAGCAAAGACTAGGCAGTTTATTAATCTAAGAAATTTATTTTTCACGGTTCTGGAGCTTGTAAATCCAAGATAAGTGTGCCAGCAAGATTGAGTTTTTGTGAGAACCTCTTCAGGATGGCTGGCCACTGCTTTACTGGCTCCTCTTAATGTCTCTATGTTGGAAAGTAGGATTTCAGTATAGAATTTTGTAAGGATGCAAACATTCATTTCATAATTTTATCTATCTACCTACCTCCTATTATCATCTATTTGCTTGTTATCTATTTATCTATTTTTTCTGTTTGATGTCAGACTTCCTGGGTTCAAAGTTTATTCACCTTACTTACTAGCAGCACGCCTTTATGAGGGTAATTTCATTTCTTTGTGATTTCTATTTTCTTACCATAGAATATAAGACAAATGATCATTCCTCTTCATAAAGTAAGTAGACATGAAAATTCAGGGAAGCTGGTAACACAGCATTTGGCCTTTTTTCTCCATAAATATAAGGTATAATTTCTGTTTCTGCTGAAATCTTAGTCTTCATCACTTACTGGTGATTTTTCTCTCTATGCTGCATTAATCCAGAGCTGAAGCACAGGCTTGTTTGTTTGTTTTATCTTCCCTCAACCCAACCTCACTTAACACAAGATGGTATCATGTGAGCATGCTTAATTAAAACCTTGGAGAAATAAAAAGACATTATATTACAGCATTGCCAAACAAACTTTTTTTTTTTAATTGAAACATCACTGATCCTGGCTGGTGTGGCCCAGTGGGTTGGGCTTTGTCCCATGAGATGAAAAGTTACCCGGTTGATTTCAGGACACATGCCTCATTGTAGGCCAGGCTACCTGTTGAAGGTGTGTGAAAGGCAACTGACCAATGTTTCTCTCACACACTGATGTTTCTCTCCTTCACTTTCTCCCTCCTTCTCCTCTCTCTAAAAAAATAAAGTCTTTCACAAATATATCACTGGTCATAAATATAGGTAACTATTGTGACTTCTGGGAATTCTTTACAGGTAGGAATTGCAAAGCAATTGCTCAGGTCCTCTTTTTTAGCTCTCAGCTGACTATGCACAAACAAATCCTGTCAAATACTTAGTAGAGCAGTTTAGCCAGAACTAACCCCTTAGCGTCTGCAGTCTCTCATTTGTGGCTGAATAGCTTTATCAGGTGTGTTTGTAAACAATTCCTGAGATGTATACTATTAGTAGCCTTTTAACTGATTTTTATCTTTCTCTTTTAAAATTTGATTTGATTTTTTTTTTGAAAGAGAAGCATCAATTTTGTTGCTCCACTTATTTATGCATTCATTGGTTGATTCTTGTATGTGCCCTGACCTTGCTCCTGCAACTTTAGCATATAGGATGATGTATCTGACCAACTGAGCTATCCTGCCAGGGCCCTTGTTTTTATCTTGTGGAAAAGAAGCAAGGAGAAAGGGCAGTAGGGAGGGAGAAAGAACAGGAGAAAAAAAGGAAAGAAAAAGATAAGAGGAAGGGAATTAAAGGAAGACTTCAGAACCCAGCCCACTTTGTAAACAAGGACAATTTAAAGAACTTTCTTTTTCTCTCAATAATAAAATACAAATGCTGTATCTCTTGCACAAGGCACATCGCTCAAAATAATCATTGTCACTGTTTAAATAATTTCACCTGATATATGCACTGTCATCAGTTAAAATGCCCCAGATGCTGAGCTTCTTCCCAAATTACCAATTGTGTACGAATTTACAATAGATAACTTTTTTTTTCCTCAAAGATTTTATTCATTATTCTTATAGAAAAGGGCATGGAGGAAGGAAGAAAGAGAGAGAAACATCAGTGTATGGTTGCCTTTCACCTGCCTCCAGCTATGGATCTGGCTGGAGACCTGGCTTACAACCTGGTTAGGTTCCCTGGCTGGGAATTGAACCAATGACCTTTGGGTTTGCAGGCTGGTGCCATTCCACTGAACCACACCAGCCGGGGCTCACAATAGATAACTTTTTAATATTGCCTTGTCCCAAACAACTCTTTACATGGTAACTGGATCATCTAATCTTTAAAGCTCTTTCCAACCTTGAGATTTTAGGAGGCTGAAATTTCCTCCTGTATACCTGACCCTCACAGAAAATGTAAGGATCTTCTTAGGTTCTATTTGAATTCATGGAACAAGCTAAAGGTTGATTTCTGAATGGTTTCCTCAAATGGATCAACATGCTAATTCTACCAGAGATATAGCCAGTCTGTATTTATTGACTTGATGACTATTATCTATGTGGATTTCCCTAAAATATTCATTACCATATTATCTAAGGAGCTCAAACTGTGAAGTCCATTTAGGTTCAGAATTTATCTATGGGACAGCTTGTCTGTCCCATTAGTTTAGGAAAGGATCGTTTGAAGGCTTCACATGTCTTTGGACCACTAAGCCTCTCCTTGAGTTCACCTCCCAAACAATGAAATAAAGCTGGTTGACCTTGCTGCGGCTAGGATCCCACCAATGCTGCAGTATTTGGGTACCTCCGCAATATTTATTTATGTCTTCCCCAGGGCTTCTTTCACTAACTGTTCATATTTTTCTTCCTTTGTTATTTGGTGCCCGGTGGCAGAGCTGGGTTGATCAATTGTTGCAGATAGGGCTGAGGCTGCAGTGTTCAAACAAAGGCCCGGTTACAACAAGGAAACAATGGTGAAGCCGGGCTGTATCCCCAGCTCCCGGGATCAGCTGATCGGCCCACGATTGAATGGTTTTTAATGGATGTCAGTGTAAGAACAGGGCTCCGTGATGTATTTGAGGCATGAAAGAAAGGGGGAGGTGTGATTTCAACAATGGCTTTCTTCCTAATCGTGTAGAGCTGACCCTGCATTTCAAGATAGAGGCCGGGGGAAGCTCGGTGGAAGTGTGAGCCCTATCAGTCAGTGCTGTTTATAGGAAGTTGTTTCGATACTTTTGCTAAAGCTGAACAATGCAAAGAGACCAAGCTCCGAAAGTGCATGCTTTTCCCTGCGACTGATTTTATGGGCCCATTCCTGCCCAAATGGTAAGAAGCATTTTACAGGGTCAACAAGCTTTATTGCTTTCATTTTCTCCAAATATGAGAAATGTTCCTTCTTTAGAATTGTCCTATTCAAACATTTTCTGTCGTCTATTCCCTGCATTTAAAAATGTAAAGGGGATTGGAACTTTTTGAGTGAAAAGCTGGACTTCTTCATAGAAATCTTTTGGGTTTGCTTTGCTTTTCGATGCCTGTGTGCAGTTAATGAATTTATTCTTGGCATAATGATACCTGGAGTGATACTAAAAATAAAATAGATTTTGAAGGGAGACTGGCCTCTTTTAAAATCTAAATGACACTCTTGAAAAAACACCCAGGGCAAATGGCAAATGAAAGTAAGTACTCAAACTACATCAATTCCCAGCTCCGGCTCTTTTAAACTCTGTTATTTCTAGGTTTCTCTAGGAAAACACAATTCCACCACAGCAACACATTCTGTATGAAGTAGGAAATTGAACATTTATTTAACATGGACATTGGAGTAGACAATGGGCTCATTGCTTTCAGTTATTGTATCACTTATTTGTCATCATATTCTTTAAGGAGCCCCCACCACTGGTTTAAGGAGACCATATTCCGGAATTATTAAAAACATACTGCTGGCATGCGGCTGAAGGGGATCTGACTTCACCACTCCAAAATATGCCGCTTTGGCATGAGAACTGCTTTGACCTGAAGGCAGTCTCAAGACCCAGCAGTCTCAAGAAAATCTTTTTCCTCCCTCTTAACTACCTAAAAGAATTTAGCCTAGAGAGCTTTCACCAAAGATAACTTTTTATCTGAAAGACCTATCTGTATGGTAGGGCAAATATTGAATCACCAAACATTTGCTCCTATAGATTTATGAACTGTCCTCCTTCCCTTTAACACTCAGGTCCCTGTCCCTTTCCTTAGTTCAGGATGGCACCTAAGCTTCAACTGCCCGTTAGCTTATATTTTTATGGGCTTTACATATGTACAAAAGTAAATTTGCGTTTCTCCCATTGATCTGTTTTATATCACTTTAATTATTAAACCAGCCAAGGGACCTAGCAGGGCAGAAGGAAATGAACTTTTCCTCCACAATACAGCTTACAGGTAACAAAGTGAGATGTGAAAACAGCTTGGGCTAAATCCAAGGGTCTATGTGTTTCTACTCATCAATGGTTCTCACATGTTAGGGCAAATCCAAATCAGTTGGCAGGCTTGTAAAAACACAGATTGTGGGGCTCCATCCACAGGAGTTTCTAGTAGGTTAGGGTATGGCTTGAAAATGTGCATTTCTTACAAGTTCCAAGGTGATGCTGATACTACTGGTCTAAGGCCACACTTTGTAAACCCTTCTCTATACTGTGCTCCCCCTCATTAGAAAGTTATGCTTGGAATACTTTACATTTTACTACTGGCTTTACTATCCAAGGTAAAATACTTGAGAATCATTTGAAAGCTGAAATACTTCATACTGATGAATTAAATTGTGTTAAATTCTTGTTCCTTATGCAAGTAGAAATTACATGCACTGGGAATGAAAATAATCACTAAAATATCATTCTTGTCCTCCAAGAGCTCACCAATTAATTGAGATTGCAGGCATAGGGACATACTTAAATTTATCATTAACAAGGCATACATAATAAATGATTCAGCAGACTTTTTACAAAACGTATTCTGGGCCCTGGCTGGTAGCACAGTGGATAAGGTGCCAACCTGCAAACCCAAAGTGGTTTAATTCCCAGCCAGGGCATAGTAACGAGGTTGCAAGCCAGGTCTCCAGCCAGGTCTGTAGCTGGAGGCAGGTGAAAGGCAACCATACATTGATGTCTCTCTCCTTCTTTGCTCCTCTCTCTAAAAATAATAAATAAAATCTTTTTAAAAAATGTATTCTGGCTCTCGGCAGGTAGCTCAGTCAGTTGGAGTATTGTCCTATACACCAAAAAGGTTGAGGGTTTGATCCTGGCCAGGACACATATCTAGTTTGTGGGTTCATTCCCAGTCAGGGTGCCTATGGGGGAGGGCAACAGGTCCATGTTTCTCACATTGATGTCTCTCTTTCTCTCTCTCTACATCTTCTTCTCTCTCTAAAATCAGTAAATATTTTCTTGGGTGAGGATTAAAAATATATACTTTGGGAATATGAGGTAGAAAATTCTATTATGAAACCAAACACAAGTCTTACCTTCATCTTGCTTTATCCTCAAATCAATTCCTCCCTCTGTCTCTTATTTTCAGGTAAAATGAAAATGTTTTCTACTTACTGTGGCTACTTCTTCAAATCCCACTTATACCTGCATCACAGAATAAGACTGCTACATAAACCATATCAGAAAAATTGCAGTGGGAAAGTTCATCCTTAGCTTTCTACTTGCAAACCTCCCAGGGTCCTCTTCTCATACCTCACAAGCCTTTCTGCACCTCACAAAGGAGTGGTTTTGATTAAAATGCAAGTCTGTTCGCCTTCTTACTCTCCTCAAAGGCCCACTGAGTCCCAACTACCTAAAAGCAAGTGAGTCTTCTCATCATCTGGTCTGACTCCTTTTCACCTGATCTGCTGCTTCTCTTTTCATTACTCAATTCATAGTTCCAGTATTCCATTGTCCTTTCCTAGCTTAAGGTAAATATGATTGAGCTCATTACATTGTCCACCTTCAAGAGGCTTCTTTTGTATCTCCCTTCTTTTGTATCTAAAACTTCATTTTAGTCTGTTTCTTTGGTGTCTTTTACAGCCACATTCGTACAGAACACTTTACTTAAGATACTTTTGGTCAGCAATGCATGGAGGTATTTCTCCATACCAAGGAATTCTCAGCCACCAGCTAGGAGTCTTATAATGTAACTCAGTTATGGCACTATGCCACCTCAGGTAGCATCAGATCCCACAGGTTCAGGGCTTAGTCTCATGAGATCCTCTCCTTCTCAATCCCTTACTACACATACATTTCCAACTCCAGTTCCAATCACCTGTGTCTCTGACCAACTTGGCTGTAGATGGTTGTTCCAGCAACCCCCTCCTTGGTTTTGATTAACTTCCTACAGTGGCTCACAAAACTTGGGAAACATTTATATTTACCAGTTTATTAAAGGATATGACAAAGAATATGAATGAATGGCCAAATTAAGAAATAAGTAGGGTAAGATAATGTGAAAAAAGGGCACAAAGTTTGCCATTAGCTCAGTGTGTGCCGCTCTCTAGCACCTGCATGTGTTTACCAATCCAGAAACTCCCTGAACCCTGTGCTTCTGGGATTTTATAAAAGCTTCTTCACACAGGCATGATCGATCATTAACTCTGTGTTCAGTTCTTCTCCCTTCTTAAGAGAATAGGGAGTGGGGCTAAAAACCCCAAGCTTCTAATCCTGGCTTGGTCTTTCCTGTGACCAACCCTTATCCAAGAGCCATTTGGAACTCACTCAGAGCCACCTCAAAGGATACTCTTATCACCCAGGAAATTACAAGGATTTCAGAAGCTTTTGCTAGGAGCTGGAGACAGAGACCAATGTATGAATGTACATTTTCTATTTTCCTTTGCGTTTTTAATCTTCTATTCCTCTGAACTCTCCTGTCACCTTTATACTTTAATGGTACTGATTCTTCCCTTGCCAACAGCTCTCCACTAATAAATTTAACATGTGCCCTTCCATCCCATCTTAATTATAATTAGTACAATATATATTAACATATATTGTTATGTTACATAACAATCCTACACTGCTTTTGTGGTTTTTGGTTAAAATATTTTGACTAATCAATTATACTTCTTTAAAATTTTTTAAGTTAATTTATTGTTGTTATATAACAATTTCTCCCCCATTGTGCTCCCCTGCCCTGCTACCATCCCCCTCTCCCACGGTCAATTTTCCCTCATTGGTCATTCATACTAGCTCCTTGAGCCTGCTCTTCCTTCTTTCTCCACCTCCTTTTCCCCCCTCCCCCACCTCTCTGGTCACCCTCATTCTGCTCCTTTTCCCCATGTCTCTGGTTCCATTTTGCTTGTCTATTCGTTTTGTTCAATAGTTTCCTGTATTGGATGAGATTATTTGGTGTTTGTCTTTTGCTGCTGGGCTTATTTCACTAAGCATAATACTCTCCAGTTTTTCTTCATTTATTTTTTTGAAGATTTTATATATTATTTTTCAGAGAGAGGGGAAGGGAGAGAGGAAGAGAGGGAGAGAAACATCAGTGTATGGTTGCCTTTCACCTGCCTCCAGCTACTGACCTGGCTGGAAACATGGCTTTCAACCTAGTTATGTTGCCCTGGCTGGGAATCAAACCAGTGACCTTTGGGTTCCCAGGCCGGTGCCTCATCCACTGTGCCACCAGCCAGGGCTCTCCAGTTCTTCTTAATTCAATTCATTTCACTTAATGTAAAGAACTTGAAATTTATTTTTCCAAATAAAATTCTTAATTTTGCAACATTAAAAATTTTTTTCATTTATGCTTAATTTCCATTTTCAGTATTCCTAATATACTTTTAAAAGATTTTATGTATTATTTTTAGAGAGAGGGAAGGGAGAGAGGCAGAGAGGGAAATAGACATCAATGTATGGTTGCCTTTCACCTGCCTCCAGCCATGGACCTGGCTGGAGATCTGGTTTACAACCTGGTTATTGTGCCCTGGCTGGGAATGGAACCAGCTACCTTTGGGTTCACAGGCCAGCTCCTTATCCACTGTGCCACCAGCCAGGGCTAAATTTCTTTTTTGATAAAATGTTTTCTTCAAGATGGCTACTTTCAAAAATAAACTTTCTGTGGTAAGAATTCTGTGCCTGGCTGGGGGTTCAGTGAATATGCACTGGCCTGTGAACCCAAAGGTCGCTGTTTCAATTCCCAGCCAGGGCACATAATCAGGTTGCAATCCAGGTCTCCAGCCAGGTCCATAGCTGGAGGCAGGTAAAAGGCAACCATACATTGATGTTTCTCTCCCTCTCTGCCTCTCTCCTCTTTCTGGAAATAATAAGTAAAATCTTTCTTTTTTTTTTAATTCTAAGACCTTATCACTCAGAGAACATTTATTCTACCCTCATATTTACATGATAATTTAACTACATACAAAAATCTTTGTTTAACTTTTTCTTGGAAATTTGAAAATATTACCCCTTTGTCTTCATTTTAATTTTACATTAAAAAAAATGTAGATTTTACTTTCAATATATTATATACAATATGTAATATTGTGTATTATATGATGATATGATATAAAACAATTATATAATTTGTGTATAATATAAATATGTTATACAAGGGAATATAATTAAATACATTTAATATGTATTATACTAAATATAATGTAGTTTAAATTATATACATAATGCATATTAAATACATACAAGGGAATGTATAATGCATGCATATGGTAAAAAATGACAGTGGAATAAACAATGTATCTGCCACGGTCTAACAAAGAGAAATTTAGATGTGTTTAAAGTCCCACCCCTGCCTATATTAGGGATATGCAATCCTGACTTTGTTTTTATTTCTTTTCCTTTTATTTTGTAGTGTTTATCACATAATATATTTAGTTTTCTGTTTTCTGACATTCACATAAACAATATTAGCTGTATAATTGAGTGACTTGCAGTTTTACCCTACTTTATATTGCTGAGACTTTGACACCAAGAGATGCATTTTGTTTATTTTCATTTCTGTGTAATATTTATTATGGGACTATTATAAAATGTCTTGGATTTTTTTTCTCTTATTGACAGCATCTCATTTTGGGTTCTTTTGTTTCATTTTGTTTTTGCAAACAAAGCTCCCATGAATATTCTTGAGCATGTCTTCTGGTGTACATGTTCAAGTTTTCTGTAGGGTAATGCCTAGGATAAATTGCTAGATTATACTATGTGCACTTCAACTTTAGATAATGGAAAGTTATTTTTCAAGGTGATTGTTCAAATTATGCTCCCATCAGCAGTCTTTGTTGCTGTATATCTTCATTAAAACTATATTTCTTGACATTTTTGCCAATATGATGAAATTTTATTTTACAGTAGTTTTTTGACATCAATTTGCCAGTTAATTTTTTAAACATTTTTGGTGGAGGACATTCATATATCTTTTCCTGGAAATGCCTGTCCAATTTGTTTATCTTGATCATTTCTATGAATTATTTTTATATCTTCTATAATAATCTATTACACATGTAGATGTAGGTAATAACCTGTCATGGATATATTGTGTGGGTGTGTGTGGTGTATGTGTATGTACACACATTAAAAATATCTTCTCCAACTTTATGATGAACTTTTAGTCTTTTGAATGGGTGTTCTTATTTCTAATGCATGTTAAATGCTTAGACTTTTAACTCATGTTTAACTCTATGTGTCTTGTTTAAGACAGTAATTTTCCCAGTGCAAGATTGTAGAGTCTTGCATGTTGTCATCTGAAACCTTTATAGTTACACACTTTACATTTAAAATTTTAGTTCTTTTGAAAATTATAATATAATAGGAATGATAAAAGAATCCAATATAATTTGTGATATAATCAGTTTTACCAAAACTATTTAATAGTCCATTTTTTCTATGACTAATCTGCATTCCTAACTATGTCAGCTGTCCACAATTATGAGTGTCTTTCTTTACTTTTTGTTTTCTTCGTTGGTCTGTTTGCCTTATTTGCCCCAATGCAAAATCTCTTAGTCATTCTAGCTTTACAGTAACTCTGGCTATCTGGTATAGTATGTCTCCCCAGCTGTTCTACTTTGACTATTCTCTATCACTTGTTCTCAAATAAAGTTTATAGAGTTATTCAATTTTAGAGTTATTCAATCTCATGTCAAACTCTTTAAAATATTTTGTAATTTTTACTTGGAGTTAAAGGAAATATATAAACCCATTTATAAAACATTTACTATATTATACTAACCTTTTCTCTCTAAAAGCATGGTACAAATTTCCATTTACTTAAGTTTTTCAGCAATCTTCTCTTTAATAGGTAATGTATATATTGTAAGACCTTTATAATTGGTAACATTTTTTAATTACCTAAGTTATAAGTAAATTAAAATTTTTAAAATAATTATGTATCCACAATTTGGCTAAATTTATCAATTTTAATGACATCTATAATTCACTATAAGTTTTCAACTTAAATAATTACATAATCTATGAAAATTATGTATTTTCCTTTTCAATACAGCTAATTTTATTTTTTCTTGCATTGCCATACTGATTATATATTCATTTTAATTGCCTTTTCTATGAATATAAAAAGGATTAACATCATTTTACTATTACATATAATGTGCATATTAGGTATTTATGAATGTTCTTTATCAGATTAAGTAAAATTTCTCCTGTCTCTATATATTTGCTTTCTTTTCACTTAATAATGTTTTCTGCATCTCTTGAGATAATTAGGAAATCATAGAAAAACCCCCACATATAAGGGTGAAATATTTGTTAATAAAATAGAAAAACATTTATTTCTTAAAATTTGTATTATACACACTGTGTTCATGGAAAATCAGGCCTATGAAAGAACTCAAATTAGATGTAAAGTATGTTCAGCTGAGCTGGGTGACCTACAGTCACACTTAGTATGACAGCAGTAAAGCTGACGCTTCCTTCCCCTTGTAGGTTGCCACCCTTTTCTTGATTAATACTAGTTTTCCCTGGATTCAGCCCGTTGGGACAGGTTCTTGTGCAGCTCATGATGGTGCGACAGCGACACAGAGGGAAGGGTTCCTGCCGCTTGGCCAGACGCTCCTCCGTGAAGTTGATTCCAGGGTCGATCATCCGGTAATAGGCCTGCGGAAGAACCACAGGTCCCAAACATTTGTCTCCATTCTACCAGGAGCCAGGACAGCTGGTGCTGCAGCGGGAACGGCGGGTGCGTTCGTAGTTTCTCCCGGCCTCTTGTGAACTGCACACTCCACTGTTCGCCTTCCTGGGGTCACCCTTCTTCTTCAGATACGGTTCAGTGGATTTGTTCTGAAGATAGACATTGTTCACATCAGGAACGAGATCCTGAGAGGGTAGATTTTTGAAATTTGGTTGAGGTTGTTGTCCATCTTTTAGGTGCAAGTTGAAAGTATTGCCTCCATTGATGTTCATTGCATGAGAACCATACGTAACCTTCTTTGCATGATCTTTGGAAGGCCAAGGTAAAATCAATTTAATCCTTAATTTTATTAAAGCATTCATCACCGTAAGACCACATGTATTCAAACCCATTTTGTAAGTTTGCAGGTGAGTATCTCCAGCCTTCTCTGGGTCCCATCCAGTAGATGGCGCTGTGGCTGCACCTGTCCGTGTCCCTTGGCAGGTCTGCAGACAGGCTCTATCCAGGGCTGTAGCCATAGCGGGTGCCTCCAGGAGACTGCCGTGACCTTGGCTCCTGACTAAGGTCGAACGATTTATGATAAGAAAGCAAGACAATTAAGTAGAGAAAGAATCATTTTTTCAACAAATGAGGCTGGGAACAAATGTATATCCATATGCTCCCAAATGTACCTCATTCATACCTTAGGCTATATAGAAAAATTAACTCAAAATGAATTATATACCCAAATAAAAAATCTATAGCTTTAAAACTCCAGGTGCAAACGGTTTAGATATAACACGGAAAACATGGATTACAGAGAAAAACATGATGGAATCTATTTCACTATGAATAAGAGTTTTCTCTCTTGAAAGAGACCATTCAGAGAATTAAAATACAAGCCAGAGATGGGGAAAATACTTGCAAATCAAGTATATTAAAAGTTGTATATAAGGGTGTAATACAAGGAGCTCATAAAAAACGATGTTAAAAGACAATTTCATTTTAAAAGAATGGACAAGAAATTCAACACGCAAATCGTCGAAGTTAATGCATAGTACATAAAAAGGCAGTCAATATAACTAAGTCATTAGGGAAATGCAAATTAATACCACAATGAGTTTCTATGGCATACCTATGAGAATGGCTAAAATTAAAACCTGCGACATACCATGTGTCGACAAAGATGAGGAGCAAATGGATTCTTACATATTGCTAGTGAAAATAGAAAATTTACAACCACTTTAAAAGACAGCTTGTGAGTGTGTTTAGAGGTCCAGTATACAGCTACCCTATGACCCAGCCATTCAACTACTAGGCATTTACCCAAGAGACATGAAAACAAATATTCGCATGAAAACTTATACATAAAAGTTGGTAGAAGCTTTAGTTATTATAGAGAAAAGCTGGAAGGACCACATTGCCCTCAATAGGGGAATGGATGAGCAAATTACGATTTATCCATATAAGGAAATTTTATTCATAAATAAAACAGTATAATTTTTTATAATGCAACAATGTGAATGATCTATAAATAATTGTGTTGAATGATTGTATACAGACAAAATAATTGCATGCAATATTCTATTGGTGATTTTCCTGCTGTATACATATACCAAAACTTACCAAATTATACTTTTTTGGAGATGTAAAAATCTATATTTATACATATTATAAGAATATCATTTATACCTCATACAGCTATAATAAAAAAAACCCCACTTACTGGTAAAATTTTGAATGCTTTTACCTCAATTTTGCTGTCAGAGCAAGATGTCTAGTTTTGTGACTTCTATCAGCATCATCACTACTGATTATAGCCATTGGCATTTAGAAAAGAAAAAGAATGGAAAAGTGTCAATGCAGTTCAATGGAGAAAGTTAAGACTTCATTATATGGTGCTGGATGACCAAGACAGTATATGGGGAGAGCAAAATGAATCTTGACAGTTACTTACACTTTGCATAAATATTAATTTTAGATAGGTTAAGTAATTAATTAGATCATATTAGATTAATGGATTTGAGGTAGTCCTGTTAAAAAGCTGAAGTATAAAGACCCTAGATGACAATATGTATAATCTCTTTGTGATGTTATTTTAGGCAAAGGTTTATTAAAGAAAATACAAAAAAAAAGCCACCCAAAATTTTAAAATGTATAAACTATTCTTCATTGATGTTATAAACTGCTCCTCAAAAGACAGGTCAAGGAATAAAAAAGTAGGACATAGAAGTAGCTGAAAACATTTGCAATGCATTTATCTGACAATGGACTGGTATACTGCATATATAAGGAATTCCATAAACAAATAATGAAAAGTAAAACTTTTAAACATAAGCAAAAGACTTAGAAAGGCATCTCACAGGAATATCATATAAATAACCAAAAAGCACATGAAAGGTGTTCAGCAATTGGGTTTTGGAGGAATTATAAGAGAAACCAGAGCAATCATCACACAAATAGTGGAATAGCTACAATTTAGAAGATTAGCCAGGTTATGGGGTGTCTAGAACACTCCAAATGCTTGGTGCAAGTGTGAAATCATACAATCAATTTGGGAAACTGCTTTGCAGTTTCTAATAATATTAAACATGCACCTTTGATATGATTCAACAATTTACTGTGTATCAGTTTGGTTCAGTCATAGGGAAGAAACCATGAGCAATTTGAACAGGCAAAGTTGAATGTAAGAATAATTAAGTATGATAGGAATTAGAGGTTAGAGAACTAAAGTATGCTAGAGATTACAGGAACAGCACAGAGAAGTAGTCCCTACTTGTAGATCTGAGATAGAGCACCTCAGTAACATTAAAAAAAGGTCTGAGTGCAGCTGTCTGTGATACACTAGGAGCTGGAGAAGCTCATGAGGTTGGTGGAAGCCAGAGACTGGAGACACAGTCTCCTTTGCAGAAACATGCAGGAAGTGATCTGGGACCCTGGTGCAAACCTTTTTCTTCTTGCAATGTTTATCCAGCGCCCTCTATTGATCACATTTACATGGTGCCAATGGACAAAGGAAAAAAACATTTTAACCACTCAGTTCTATTTTCATAGAGCAGGACACATTTGTCACTTTGGAACAGAGAGGCTATAAATCAATGACTGGCACACACGCCCAGGTATTTCACTTCCAAAGTTATAATTTCCAGGTATTTATTTTCAAAGGATATTACAACATATTCATAATAAAATCTTTTTACAAGGATGTTCATGATAGCTTTGTTCATAATTACAAAAAAAAAAAGAAGAAGAAGAAGAAAACAACACAAATGTACCTTATCAGATTAGAAAAAACACAATGTAGTATTTTTATACGAAGGCACACTACACAGCAATTACAAAAAAAGATATCACATGACACATACAAATCTCCAAAACATTACCTTAAGCTAAATAAGTAAGGCACTAAATAGTACATATATAATTCCACTTACATGAAATTATAGAAAAAGAAAATTTAATCTTTTGCATAAAAGAAATAGTGGCTGAATCTGGGTTGGGAAAAGTAAATTAAAAATAACTGGAAAGGCAGGAAGGGAATTGTTTAGTGTGGTAGTCAAGTTCAATCTTTTCATTGGATACTGATTAAATGAGTATATATGTTTTCAAAATCCATCCAACTGTATTCTCAATAAGTGTATATTTTATTAGATATAATTTTATGACAATTTAAAAATTTTGTGCATCTGAGAAGACTTGAATATTTTAGATGAAATTAGCTAAATAAGATTGTAAGAATAACAATGTGTACACTTTTTCTTCTTACTAAAAAATTATGGCAGAAAGGATTTTATTAAGATTTAGTTTTGGGTTACATAGTTTCCTAAGTCAAAATGCAATAAAAATAAAATTTTTAAGATGATCAAAATAATTATTGTTTTATATACTCATTAATATTTAGCCTCTCAACTGCTGTTTTCTAGAGGCTTTTTTAATGCCACCAGAAACAAATAAAATGAGGGCACATATGTAAACAATTTATATTTCTATTGAAAGATTTATGTTTTAGTCATCAAACAATAGACAGCAAAAGACATGGTGACAAATACAGATTTCTCTCCTTTTCACATTTTTTAGTCCGGTGAAGCACCATAAAATGAATCAGAAAAAGTTATCCAGTTATTGTGACCTATATAACTTACTATTGCTAAGGGGAGTAAATATTAGTTTAATCTATTTGAGGGTCTGGTCAATGAAGAGTTGAAAAACCGCTAGATTGATAGCTTTAAATAATGTCATAGCATCAATATATTACAGCATAATTTTTACAATATTATGATATGGACATTAGAATTGCATGAATCTGTCCAGCTAACACTGTGTGTTCTACTCTATTTACTGATGTGCAAATTGTCAAGACACACTCTTTGTAGAGCAGAACCTGAAGGAAAGTAGGCTACCAGATATGTCGGGTAAGTAAGGCAGCCAAATCAAGGGAAGATCTGATTTTGTGTCAAAATACAGCACAAATTAAAGAATGGAGCTGCAAGTCTTAATATTCTCATATTTCCTAATTTCATAGTAATGTATGATCATGACCTGGGCTTCTGTGGCAACAGACAAGAATGATATCAGTAGATAAATGACTTTTTATATATATATCATTTTTCTTATAATCATAGAAGGATACCAATCAATGCCCTGGCTGGTAGCACAGTGGTTAAGGCGCCGGCCTGCGAACCCAAGGGTTGCAGGTTCGATTCCCCAGCCAGGGCACATAACAAGGTTGCAAGCCAGGTCTCCAGTCAGGTCTGTGGCTGGAGGCAGGTGAGAGGCAACCACACATTGATGTTTCTCTCCCTCTCTGCCTCTCTCCCTCCCCTCTTTCTAAAAATAATGAAATAAAAAATCTTAAAAAAAAAAAAAAAAGGATACCTATCAGCAATGAAGTTATAGCTATAATCAATGAACAAAGCAAAGACTATCAATATTAGCAGACTTATGTTCCTGTCTGCATAGGAGGTGCAAACTAGAAGACCACTTATATTCTGTAAAAAACAATACAAATGATTCTTACTATTAATACCACGTGACAGCTAGTTATTTTGTACCATTGCCTTTCAGAAATTATAGCAAAACTTGAAGACTTCTATATTAAACTCTGTATTGAAATGTGAATTGATAAGTCTATTTAAAAGTGAGCTTGTACAAAACAATGATCAAGGTTCACATTTTTCTTTTCCTTCTCAATAGATATTTTCAATATCTGAGTGAGTAAAAAGGCACATCTATTATATACATAATGGCATATGTCTATAAGATTTTCTTTTATTATAAAGGTAAATAATAAAATTATTTGGATTTTGTGTTTTTATTCATAATAAAATGTATAGTATTACTTATAACAAAATTATTTGGTTTTCTAGTTAACATACATTTAAAAAATTCATTTTGCTTGTAATATATAATAATACTCTATATCAAAAAGTTACTTAAGTCCTGACCCAGTAGCTTAGTTGGTCAGGGCATCATCTTGATATGCCAAGATTGGGGGTTTGATCCCCAGTTGGGACACATTAAAAATTAATCAATAAAAGCATAAATAAGTGGAACAACAGTCTGACATCTCTCCATCTCTCTGTCTCTCTCTGTAAAAGCAATAAAAACTTATAAAAAGTTACCATAGAAAAATCCATATGTAATATTATATAAGTTGTTTTAACATTTTTCCTGTCACTTTACTATATCTCAGATGAAAAACCCAAAAATGTTATTCTAAATTGAGCTTTCATGAGGCAAAATAATGAATAACTTCAATTACTATCAAAAGGTTTTATTATGCCAATAAAGAAATTGAATACTTCAAAAATACATAATAATCTATTATGAGCAAACACAATTTCATATCACTTAATTATTCACTTACTACTAATTATAATGTCATTATCTTGGTATAAATTAGAAAAAAACTATGAAATTTAATGGAGATTATGTCAAACAAGTTACTTGTAAATACATTATACAAGCCCTATAGGTAAAATCTCAAATCTCAAGAGTGTTAAATTGTGGAACCACTGAAAATTGTAGAATTGTAGAATTACTTGGTGTGGAAAAACACATCGGGTGTCAGAAGTCATATGAGCAGTACAAAGAAAAAACTGTTCTCTTTTACAGATATTGTGAATTTTACTTTCTTGAGTGATAATTTTTTTATTCCTATAAATGTTCTCCATCTTTTTGCTCAGATGTAGCCAAGTTTCCTGAAAGTAGCTCTATCCTTTCTGGTTTTCTTATTAATTCATCAAGATTGAATAAACATGTAGCCTAGGGAAAATCATGCCCTAATACTCAAGTTAGATCCTTCTAAGTATTGTGTCTAATACTAAGTGAATTAGGAAGCTTTCTAGCCTGGCAATTGTGAACAGACATTATTTCCATCTCTCTGAGCACCAGGTCCGATTTCCTCTTGCCCTTTCAGGTGACTCTCTCCCAGCCTCTGGTCTGTCCCTCTCATGAGTGGACTAATCAGCTTTCCACTAAATACCTAAGGTGGCTCCCCTGCAGGTATCAGGGGTCTTCTCTCTGCAGCTCTCTCCTAGTACCCTGTCTGCAAACCATAGCATCTTTGGTCTCCTAGACTCAGCTCCATCTGCTCAACTCAGGGAGCCTAGTGGGCTGCCCTTCTTGGCACACCCCTGCCCCACTTTGAGAAAATTATTTCAAGGCAATGAACTGTGACCATAAGAGGGTTTACTTTACTTGTTTTGGTCTCTCAGGGATCCCTTCATTGTCTCACATTTAGTGTCTTAAAAACCACTGCTTCATATACTTTGTCTCATTGTTCTTATTTGTTCCAGGAGAAACAAGACATCCAATCCTTGATTCAACATCTTAGATGGAAGCAGAAAACACAATCTTTATTTTATTTATTGTAAATTAATCCTAAATTGTACTCTCCTCATATTTCATTTCTATGGAATTTTTGAATGTTTAACTTATGCTTAGGTAAGTTATCTTTTTCAAATCAAAATGTCAAAGTAGATACAAAATATAAAATATTGCTTACTTTGCCTGATTTCATTTTACTAATTGGTAGGAGGCAGACTTTTATTTCTTTAGTTTCAGCATAAATACTGAACTAATTGTGCTTCTATGCCAGTTTGAATTAAGTGTTTAGGAAATTCTAGAGCTATATAATAAATGTTTGATTCAAGTGGGCCAATCTATAACTTTGCTGAATTTACCTTCCCTATTAGTGGGTGTACTCATTTGGATGTGATAATCTATATGATATATTATCTACAGTTCTAACTCTCATATGTGCTATCATATATTCCATTCAAATGCATAATTTTTTAAGAAAATTATATTTCCATTATTATGATTTTCATAAAATAAAAATAAATAATTTTCCTGGTAAAATAAATTCTGGAGATATTGAAAAAGAAGCTAGGCCATTCATTTCATTTAGAAGAAATACTATTAAACCCAAAAGACCCTTTTTCTAAATTAAATAAATAGAGAAAGTCTCAGAGAGGACTAGGACTTATGGACCAAAAAACAAAAACAAAAACAAACAAACAAACAAAAAAAACACAAGACTTTTTGGATACCCTGGCAAAGTAGATGAATGTGAATTCAAAATAAGAAATTATTAAAATGTTCCTGCCCTGGCTGGTAGCACAGTGGATAAGGTGCCGGCCTGCGAATTCAAAGGTCACAGGTTCGATACCCCAGCCAGGGCACATAACCAGGTTGCAAACCAGGTCTCCAGTCAGGTCTGTGGCTGGAGGCAGGTGGAATGCAACCATACATTGATGTCTCTCTCCCTCTCTGTCTCTCTCCCTTCCCCTCTTTCTAAAAATAATGAAATACAATCTTTAAAAAAAATAAACGATAAAATAAAATGTTCCTAATTGTAATTTTTTTCAGATCAATTCAATAGTACAAACCTATGTTTTAGTCCTATAAGTCACTATTAATTAACCATTTTAAATATTAAAACCTGGGCTCTGGCTTGTGACACAGTGGATAAGGCTCTACCCTGTGAACCCAAGGATTGCTGGTTCAATTACCAGTCAGGACAAATAACCAGGTTGCAAGCCAGGTCTCCAGCCAGAACTGTAGCTGGAGGCAGGTGAGAGGCAACCATACATTGATGTCTCTCTCCCTCTCTGCCTCTCTCCCTTCCCCTCTCTTTAAAAATAATAAATAAGATCTTTAAAAATAAATAACTAAATAAATATTAAGCCCTGGCTGGTGGCACAATGAATAAGGTGCCAGCCTGTGAACCCAAAGATCTCTGGTTCGATTCCCAGCCAGGGCAACATAACCAGGTTGCAAGCCAGGTCTCCAGCCAGGTCCATAGCTGGAGGCAGGTGAAAGGCAACCATACATTGATGTCTCTCTCCCTCTCTGCCCCTCTCCCTTTCCCTCTCTCTAAAAATAATAAATAAAATATTTTAAAAGTTAATCAATCAATTAATTAAGTATAAATAAATAAAATGGTGCTATTTACTTCTGGATATGCAGCTCATATAGCAACTCACTTTTTTTTTTTTTTTAAATCTCTGACTGGTCAGTTACATAAAGTCTTAAATTTCCTGCATAAATAAAAATATCAAGATGTTCATTCTTAATAATAAGGCAGATTAGATAACATAACATTTTTTCTTCAGAAAGTAATTAAAAATGGTGGGTAAACCTTCTTGCATTGGCCATACACCTCCAGCCCAGAATATGTGTTTACCTCGAACAGAAGTCATTTAAATTATGAAAAAAAGTCTTCATTTTGTACCCCATAAAGTTGTTATCACCTACTCAAACTTATCCTCCCTGGACACCCCTATGCTGTATAGATTCTGGATCCACTTAATCTTTTATCCAGAAATATCCTGCTGAAGGCGTTCCATAGGTGAGTTCTGTTCCTCTGAAAACATGTCATTGGACACTTTCTTGAAGGTCTGACAAGGGAATTAGCTGGGTCACTTTCTTTCCTTTCCCCAGAGGTACCCCCTCCCCCAAACACTCATAAAGAGAATGAATGCATACAGGCCAAACTTTAACTTCCTACAATGTATCAGCTGTGAAGGAACATACATTAGATAGAGTTTTATCTTCAAAGTGAGTTTTCTATAGCATTTTAAAGTGCTTTCATATTCATAATTTTAATGAATAAATGGACTCTTTTCATGTGTCTACACAATTAAATCTCAGTAAGGCTGATACATGGTATATCAGATAAAAGTGTTTCTGCATGTGTGGCTTTGAATTAGCCTCTGGACCTCGTATCTTCACTGATCCACAACTGTACAGAACACTTCCCCAAATTCTAAAAATTTTAAACAAATACTTAAATTCCATTCATTGTGTATGAAACAAGATTGACACAAACATAAGTTCTTCCTTCCAAACAACTCAGCAATGAAGTTGTTCCTTAGCCTGACATCTGAGTTTTTTCCTTCTTTAAAAATATCTGTTTCCCAGTATCTTATTCTCATCACATGTATGTCTTCTAAATATTATTCAGCTAATTTTCACACTTTTTGAAGCTTTTCATAACAACAATGAATAAATATTAGGAAATTATTGTTACATTGTACAGATTATAGGGAGAGATGCACTCTAAAAGTAGACATAAAATCAAAATAAATAATCAAAGGTTTGTGAGGCTACAGAGAATATAATCTACTATAATGTAGAGATTAAGGAAGACTTTGGAGAAATGTAAAGTAAATTTTAAGGATAAGTAGGATTTCAACAGGAAGATAGGAACAATATTCCAGACAGATTTAAGAACATTTCTGAATATGCAAGGCATGTAGTTCATGATCTGATCTGGAAACCACAGTAGTACAGTGGGTTGTACTGGGAAATAAAGTTGTGAAGTGGTCATTATTTGGTGTGGAATCATGAATATGAGTTTAAAGATTCTGAGCTTAATTTTGTAGGTTATATGGTTTCACCAAAGTATTCTGAATAAGAAGAGTCTCTGACAAGTTAAACTTTAGAGCTGTTGCTTAAGGAAAGAAATAATAACATTTGTTGAGTGCCAATCAATGTTTCTCGCACTTTCATTTATTCAAACACATTTCATACTGGCCTTGATCCTAAATTAGAAGTGTAATATGTAATTTACATCTGAGGAAAAGAACATTCATAAAAGTTTTATAATTTACTCAGAAGTACAGAAGAAGTAAGTAGATGGACTTTGAAATTTACTGATGAGGTGAACCTATAGAGCCATGAAAACTTTAAGGAGCTTCTAACAACAATTGCAAAAATAAGGAAGTCAGCAGGCACTAAATTGTGCCTTAAATCTCCATTTCATTTCCCCTAGTAATGCAGTAGAAATTCAGGCCTGTCCTGAGAAGGAAGTTCTGTTAAATACTCATTACTGTTGATCAAGTGGCTAAATTTCTTTGAACATACCTGGAGTACTTATACTATGAAAATAAAATATGCCCAGTTTGAAGCACTGAGTTTATCCTGTAATTGGTACTTAATAAGATATTATTACTATTATAAAACTTCTGTTCAGTTAGTCAACCATTCTTTATTATCTAGCCCAGAAGAAGAGATGAATTATATTAATTGAACTTCAAATCTGGTTGACTGCCCTTAAAAATCTATAGATGATACATTATGCATTCTTCTGGTTATTAATTATTTGAGCTGGCTGCACAGATAATTTGCAAAATAATGTATTTACAATGCACAGAGGGACCTTAAACTGACCATTTCTTCCTTTTCAATTTTAAACTATGAAAACACTGTGCAAAATAAAAAGATGACCAAATAAGGATTATGGGACACGTTAGTGATGGGACAGAAAATGACCATGATTCTCAAAGCAAAAGGTGGGACTGATAAAGTAGGACCCGAGCTTTCCATTCAAGATAGAGGCATAGGTAAACACAGCTCACCTCCTAGCACAACCACATCAAAATTACAACTAAATTATAGAATAAGCATCCCTCAGAACTGTCAGACATCAAACTGAATGGAAGTCTGACAACTATGGAATTAAAGAAACCTCATCATCCAGACCAGTAGGGGGGCTGAAGACATGAAATGGGCTGGCTCCACATTCACGTGTAGTGGATAAAAATTCGGACACTAGACATCACACACTTCATCATGAGGAACTGGAGAAGCTTGTAGTCAAGGGGACTTGGAGGTGGTTGTAATTCCACAGATCTATGATGTAACTCAGAATGCAGTTTATTTCCCTACTTTTTCTCAGCTTTTTGTAGGTTCCGTTATCTCATAGAGGATATCTCATATATCCTCTTTTTGTTGTACATGGCAACATACAGCTTTTGTAGCTACTTGATATCTCATCCACATGTAAAGAGAATAAAGGGAAGGGAGGCAGCAGAGAGAGAAAAATCAGAATAGCGATGGAGTGATAATTGCCCGTAACTCAAACAAACGTTTTGATCAAAGTTCAATTCCTATCACTGACTTAATCACTATGGTTAGCAAAATGCTATTTTTAAAAATCTGGTTACCATGTCCAATCTTGAATCAAAGCCTGTGTAAAGGAGTGTGGAAATAGGATGACTGGTTAAGGCAGAAATGGCCCATACTTAGAACTGAGTGTTTTTTCCCATCTGAATGTCAGAACTAGAAAATTCATCTTCGTTTGGAATGTAGGAAGTGGAACTGGATGTTGGGAATGTATACCATAATGCATCATAGCTAATAAATTTGGACTAGGGATCACTCTTTTCTATGTGAGAAGAACAAAAAGACCAAAAATATCCCCTCAAAAGAGTTCTACCTGTAGAGAGGAGCGCAGAAACTTTGCAGCATAAAAGGGCAGAAAATTTCCTTTCCAGATACATCCGATAAGTAATTATATTTTGTCATAGGATGTTTATATCTATGATACACTATATTTTCACATAGGAACAAATATATTGGTTTTTAGCCTTTACATACTATGAATGCTTAAATTTGGAAATAATAAAAATTTAAAGAAATATATATCAAAGCACGTCATGTTATCTAAGGATAATAGGTAATATTATTTTTTTGAATTTTATTGAATTTATTGGGGTGACATTGGTTAATAAAATTATATAGGTTCCAAGTGTACAATTCTATAATACATCATCTGTATATCAAATTATGTGTTCACTACCGCAAGTCAAGTCTCTTTGCATCACCCTTTGCCCCTACTTTATTCTCTTCTACCTTCTCACACCCACTTTTCCCCCTTGTGATTATCATACTATTATCTGTGTCTATAAGGTATTTTCTTTTGTTTAATCCCTTCACAAATTTCACCCAGTCCCCCAAACCTTCCTCTCCTCTGACATCTGTCTGTCTGTTCTCTGTATCTATGAGTTTGTTTCTATTTTGTTTGTTTATTTCATTCATTAGATTCCACATATAAGTCAAAGCATATGGTATTTGACTTTCTCTGACTGGCTTATTTCACTTAGCATAATGCTTTCTAGGTCCATTCAGGCTGTTGCAAAAGGTAAGACTTCCTGTTTTTATGGCTGAGTGGTAATTTATTGTATAAATGTACCATAGCTTTTTTACTCTGTCATCTACCTACATGCACTTTGGTTAATATGTTTTTAAATAATTTGAAGTAATGTAAGTTTGTCAGTCTTTGAAATCTACATGTCTATTAAATTTTCATTGCAATCTATGTAACATTTACGCTTTATAAATGTCACAAAAAGGTCTTGCTTCAATTTGTGCTTGAACTTTCTATGGCCAACAATGTCCCCTGCAAACGCCTCTTAGAAATAACTTCACCCCTAAATATAACCATCTTCCCCTTTGTATTTTCTTTTATGACCCAATTACATCTAAATTAAGTAGACTTAATGATGAAAGAACACCATCAAGTTGACATATAAATAATGTTATAAATAGACTCCCAAAGGATGAACAATGAAATGTGTTAATGCAACCCATTTTTAAAGCCAGCTCTCACAAGCATGCTATCACTGGCTTTGTTTCTGAGATTGCCATTATGTTTGAAATAATTCAAATTGTGATGAAAATTTAATTTTAATTTTCCCTGAAATATTGATACTTTTCTCATAATGTGTTGTATGTATTGACCAAATTTAACTCACACCCTTGGGGATTGTGGTAGGAATAATTTCATGAGTTTTTAGCTTTATTTATACCCTCTACTTAGACCCTGATTAGCTAGAATTACAACAATGTTTCTGGAGGAAATGTCCTCTCCCTTTGGAAAGAAAGTTTTCAGTATATACCTTTTTTTTCATAAGTAAAATTTATATATATATATATATGTATATATATACACATTTAAATAAATTTATACATAACATTAAAATAAACTTTAAATTTTAAGACAATTTAGACTTAGAGGAAAATGTTTTAAATAGTACAGAGTTCTTGTATATCTCATATGACTATTTCTTTTATTATTTTAGTATAGTTCACTTGACATAATTAATGAATGATACAGATACAATATTACTAATGGAAGTTTATAGTTTATTAGGATTTTCTTTGATTTTACATGTTTGCTATTTGTACTGAGATCCCATTCCAGATACCTTGTTATAGTTTGTAACTATGACTCCGTAGGCTCCTCTAACCTATGACAATTTCTTCAGACTTCCCTTGTTTGTTTTTTGTTTGTTTTGATTTTTGTTTTTACAACCTGGTTATGTGCCCTGACTGGGAATCAAATCAGCAAACTTTGGGTTTGCAGGCCGGTGCCTATCCACTGAGCCACCAGCCCTTTGTTTTTAATGACCTCAAAAGTTTTAAGAAATACTGGTCAGGTATTTTGTGGGATGCTTTCTTATTAGAATTTGTTTGATAGTTTCCTGATGATTACACCAGGGTTATGGGTTTTGTGGAGGAAAGCCGCAGAGGTAAATGCGCTATTTTTCATCACATCACATCAAGGGTATATACCATCTACATGATTGATGACTGTGGATGATGAACTTGATTACCTGACTGAGGCAATATTTGTCATGGTCTGATACTGTAAACTTACTATAAGTTTTCCCTTTTCATACTGTACTCTTTGGGAAGAAGTCACTATGCACACTAAAGGAAAGTTTTATATCTAGCTTTTAAATTCATACCTTTGCTGTTGTCTTACATTACTGACTATGACCTCAAAACAGGTAGAAAGCTTTAATATTTTATCTTTTTTTTTTTTTTAAATACACTTTAGCCCTGGCTAGTGTAGCTCGGTGGATTGAGTTCTGGTTTTTGAACCAGGGGGTCATGGTTTGCTTCCCAGTCAGGGCACATGCATGGGTTGCAGGTCAAAGGCCACCACACAATTGATGTTTCTCACCCTCTCTTTCTCCTTTTCTTCTCCCTGAATATGAATAAATAAAATCTAAAAAACAAACAAACAAAAATAAATACACTTTATTAGGTAAAGAAGCTACCTGCAATTCTTAAAATGTCAGGTAGAGTTGGCCCCTTGTATTTTCAGTTATGCGTCCATGGACTCAACAAACAGTGTATCAACAATCATTTTTAAAAGTTATATTGTTGCCGTGGCCACATGGCTCCCTTGGTTGGGCATCATCCCACAAGCCGAGAGGTTACAGGTTCAAATCCTGATCAGGGCAAATGCCTGGATGGTGGGTTCATCAGGCCAGGACCCATGCATAAAGAAACTGATTGATGTTTCTCTCCTGCATGGATGCTTCTCTCCCTCTCTTTCTTCCTCCCTCCTCCCCTCTCTAAAAATCAAAAATTAAATTAATTTAAAATATTTGCATAAGTTATACTGTTGCTGCCATGTATTATGTAGTTAGGCCTATGGCGGATGCATCTGTATTGAACATATAGACTTTTACCTGTCATTATTTCCTAAACAGCTATTTATATAGCATTTACAATGTATTATTTTTGTAACTAATTTAAACATGATTTAAACTAAACCGGATGGCCCTGGCTGGTGGTACAGTGGATAAGGTGCCAGCCTGAAAACCCAGAGGTCACTGGTTCAATTCCCCATTCAGGGAACATAATCAGGTTTCAACCCAGGTCTTCAGTCAGGTCTGTAGCTGGAGGCAGGTGAAAGGCGACCATACATTTATGTCTCTCTCCCTCTCTTCCTCCCTCCCTGTCCTTCTCTCTAAAAGTGGTGAATGAAGTCTTTGAAAATAAATAAATGAATAAATAAAATAACTGGAGATATGTGTTAATTATATTCAGATACTGCACTGTTTTATATAAAGAACTTGATCATAAGTGGATTTTCCTATCCTCGGGGAGTCCTGAAACTAATCCTGTATAGATACTGTGGATGACTGTAGTTTGATATTATAAATGGATGTTCAAATGTCAATTTTTTTATTTTACACCTATTTCAGATGATTTTTCTCTTAATTTTATATAGATGGTGAATTTCATGGATTAATTTTTCAATTATCAAAATATTACCTTATGTCCCTCAAACTTACATATATGTTATATGTCAGCCATTTCTCAGTAAAGATGGGGGAAAATAAATGAGGATTTTGGGGACTTAGATGAAATATTTACTGGGATGGGGAAGACTGTGTGAGCTCTCAGGTGCCAGCCCCATTTTGTTTCTTGAGTTGGGTGCTAACTGCCCAGGTGGGTTCACTTGGGAAAAATGCATGAGCAGTTGGTATGTTTCTCTGTCTGTGCGTTAAAAAAAACTGGCATTCTTCAAATAACCGCAACTCAGTCTAATATACTTATGATCTTTAGGTATATTGTTGAATTCTATTTCCTAAGAATTTGATTTACTCACTTAGGTAGGCTTTACCTTCATATTCACAAGAGTAATTGGCCTAAAATTTTGGTATTAAATTTGAAGCAGCCTCAAAAAACAAGGTGAGTAGCATTTTCTCCTTTAAAAATTTCTGGACAATTGTGTAGTAGTGTTTTATACATTGAATAAATGTTTGAAAAACTCATCAATATAGCCATTTATCTAGTCTATAGATTGTATTGTGGGATGTTTTAAAATTTTCAGATTCAATTTCTTTAATAGTTAAAATAACATTTTAATTTTCTTTTGTTTTTTATTTTTCTATTACTGTTTATTCCCCTTATATCCTCTTCTGCCTCAACCCACCCCACTCCCAATAATCACCACACTTGTCCATGTCCATAGGTTCATTTTCTTTTTAGATTGATCCCTTCATCCCACCAACCCACTCACCAGAGTATTGTAATTTTCTCTTCTATGGGTTTGCCCATTTTATCTAAATTGACAAGTTTATAATCAAATTAACATAATATGTCTATTCTTAGGTCTTTAAGATTTGTAGTAGTCTCCCTTTTATGATCTTATTTGTTTTTTTTAAAGATTTTTTTTCAAATTTTTATTTTTATTTTTTAAGATTTTATTTATTATTTTTAGAGGGAGGGGAAAGGAGAGAGACATCTATGTATGGTTGTCTTTCGTCTGCCTCCAGCCACTGACCTGGCTGGAGACCTGGCTTGCAACCTGGTTATTGTGCCCTGGCTGGGAATTGAACCAGCGACCTTTGGGTTCACAGGCCGGTTCCTTATCCACTGTGCCACCAGCTAGGGCATCATCTTATTTGTTAATGTTTGGTCCATTTCTCTCATGTTTATCCAGTTTCAAGTAGTTTATCAATTTATATTATCCTTTTAATTGGACAAATGTTTGACTTTGTTGGTTTTTCTCTATTTTATTTATATTTTCTATTTCAAAGATTTATTCTCTTATCAATTTTCCTTTCTTACACATTCTTTGCTTTAATTTTAAATGCAACTTCTTTAGATAAACATCATAGATTTTATTTTTTCCTCTTTTTTAATACATTTATTCAAGCTCTAAATTTCTTCCAAATACTGCTTTTATTACACCTAACTCATTTTTATTGTCTTTTTTATTTTGTTTTTTAAGAGATTTTACTTATTACTTATACAGAAAGGGAAAGGGAGAGAGACAGAGAGAGAGAGAGACATTCATGTGTGGTTGCCTTTCACCTGCATCCACCTACGGACCTGACTGGAGACCAGGCTTACAACCTGGTTTTGTGCCTGGCTGGGAATCATCATTCATTTTAATATGTACTTTTTATTACCATTCACTTTTAAATATTTTAAAATTTATTGTGATATTTTAGCCCATTGATCATGTAGAAATATGTTGGCCAATTATTAACCATTGTGGAATTGTTTTGTATATTGATTAGTACCCTAAGTCCACTCTAAAGAAAGTTTGATTTTAATATTTGGACATTATTGTGAGCTTTTTAATGCAGCATGTTATCAATTTTGATAAAAATTTTATGTGTATTTGACAAAATACATATTTTATTGTTGTTGCATGTAAATTCAGCTCACTACCTACACTAAGAGCTAGTAAAAGATGAGTAGTAACCAATTATGTGTGTTAATGCAGGTGTACTTTATTACATGTATCCTGTCTTCATTTTAAAAAGTGAGGTGAAATAAAGATATTTTCAGTTAGATATAAGCTGAAAACAATGTTCCTTCCATTAAACTTGAAATCCAGGTTAAGTTAAAAATTTTAAGATTAAAGGAATATGACACTATACAGAAATTTAATTCTAGAGGATGAATCAAAGAACATAAGAAACTGTAAATATATTGTTTAACATAAAGGCCTTTAAAAGTTATTTTGCATATATACATATATTCATGGTTTTATGTATGGGTATGTATGTATAACTTTAATGATCTTTAAAAAGTATTGAGTGTTTAAATAAAAATAACAATGTAATGAGGGGTGTGTAGCATAAGTAATAGAAAACTATATGATGGAAACAGAATGTAAGTTGGTAATATAAACATATTATTGTAAATTTCACACATTGTGAAATAGCAAAATCATTTTTGAAAATAGATGTTAGAGAAGTTAGAATTATTTATTTAGCAATGATATAAAAGGCATAACTATGCCAATAAAGGATATCAGATAAAATGTGAAAATATTCTTGACAAACTCCAAAGAACAGAGAAGGAGAGCAAACAAAAAGCAGATGGTAGAAACAGAAAACAAAAGTTAAAATATCAAAAGACATCATTTATGAGATAAGGAGGCAAGTGGTAGTCTGGGGGAAAATATTAGTGACACCCCCAAAAAGTTGATAACAAGACTTGTATCCACAATATATAAAAAATCCTAAAGTTCAATAATAAAATGATAAAGAACACATGAAAAAGTAGGAAAAGTCTTGAATAGTCACTTCACAGGTAACAATCATACTGATGGCCAATGTGCATATGAATAAGAGTCCAACATCATAAGTCATCCATGAAATGGATCTGTAAGTGAGGGTCCAGGGTGTGGTTGATTTGTTTGCAGCTCACTCAGTGCATGACTCCTTCAATGTTAGGGACAGCATCTTCCACATTGCTTGACATCAGTAACTAGCACACAGTCGGAGTGCAATAAATATTTGAATGAATAAACAACACACAGTCAAAGATAGCTAAATTAAAAAAATAATAATGAGCCCTGGCTGATGTGGCTGAGTGGAATGAGTGCCAACCTGTGAACCAAAGGTTGCTAGTTGGATTCCCAGTCAGGGAACATGCTTGGGTGTGGGCTAGATCCCGGTTAGGGGCAAGCAAGAGGCAACTGATTATATATCTCTCACACACTGATGTTTCTGTCCCTCCCTCCCTTCCTCTCTCTCTAAAAATAAATAAGTAAAACCTTTAAAAAAATGAAAGGAAAGAAGAGAGGAAACCTAAAAGGAGAGAAGGGATGCTGTCTGGGCAGAAGAAAGCTAACACTTTTTTAGGACCTCAGAGAACTCTGAGAGGCCGGTAGGTTGTCAGGGAGACAGAACTCAGCCTTCAGCTCTATTTTGTTTTGGCAGTGTGTATCTTTGCTCTTATATTTGAGAAGTCACTGAGCACATTTCTTCCACTTTCAAGAATGTTCTTGCTTGAAATTATCCTTAGAAGGAGATGTTAAGTAGCTATAAAGCTCTTCAAAAATTTTGCACAGAAACTGAACTCCTTTTAGAGCTACAGGTTCACTTTCGGCTCCATCACAGGCTCTTGACTCTATTCTTGCTGAGAAATGTGATATCATTATGGTCTTACACCAAGTTCTTCAGGTTTTCAAAAGACAAGTCTAAAACACCCTCTTCGTGAAGGGATCTGTGCCATAGTTTTCTTTTTGCCTCTTGATAACAATTTTATTAAATGCTCTCCATGACTATGATTTCCAAACTGAAATACTCTTTCATATACAGTTTTTACTATATTTCAGCCTGGTTTAGTTCTGTTGACTTTGCCCTTTTTTATATCAAAAGACCTTAATACATTATTACATGAAAATTTTAAGTAACTCCAAATTAATTTTGAAACATGAGACTTATTATGAGATCAAACACTTAGAGTAATATGAAAATTGTATATATTTTATAATTATCATATATGAGTCAATACACATACATTGTTCTAGAGCACGATGATCCCTCAAGGTTGTGCTCTAACATATTTTTAAAATTAAGTGTCTTTCTTCCTCCATGAATTGAATAAAGGGTTGGTAGCAACAGCTGCTACTCAGCACTAGGCGATTGTTGTTAGGTCTGAATTTTACCCTAGTATTGTCACATCTTCTAATTTTCACTGCCATTCTTCCTTCTTCATATCCTTAAACAATTTGTTTACTAACATAAAGTTTGTTGTTAGACATCACAATAAAAAGAAACACAAAAGTAATAAAACTTTGGAAGATGAGCTAATCCTTTCTTGATAAGCATTGATAAGCATATATGAATTTAAAAGATCTTAATTATCTATTTGCTGAATATTAACTGACATTTTGTTTTCTACACTGATTTGGAGATGGACATGGGATGGACTCTTAAGTATGGGGTTTTATGGTTTGATACTTTATTCTACCTTTTATAAGCATAGGTTTTAAAATGATACCAAAGTAAGATGGTCCAACAGCTACTTTTTTTCAAGAAAGTTCATACAGAGATGACATCAGGAACTAGGGAAGAAGGGAATAGCACAACAAATATTTCTTTAACTTATTCTGAATGCAACGTTGACATTGCTATAAGATGTTAATAGAACATTCTGCAGCTGTCAAGAAGCAAGAGCTCAAGCCCTGGTCGGTGTGGCTCAGTGGATAGGCACTGGCCTGCAAAGCCAAAGGTCACTGGTTTGATTCTCAGCCAGGGCACATGACAGGCTGCAAGCCAGGTCTCCAGCCAGGTCCTTAGCTGAAGGCAGGTGAAAGGCAACCATACATTGATGCTTCTCTCCCTTTCTTCCTCTCTCCCTACCCTTCTCTCTGAAAATAGTGAATAAAATAAATAAATAAATAAATAAGGGTTCTTTTCTAACCCTGGGACATTTACATTTTCCCATTATGTAGATTGATTGTTTTGAGAGACCAAGGTGACTAATGACAGCTGGGTTCCACAAGGTGGGAACTAGGAGAGAAATGAATACTCAGAGCAATTATCAGTTATTCTTCTGTCATTTTTGTTGGCTTCACATTTGCTCCAAATCCAATAAAGCTTTGAAGTCTCTAACAATTTTAAAATTGTCATTGAATAACAATTTTAATAAAATTCAGATGATATGTAGACAAAATTGAAATTTATCAGTAAATAAAAAGTGTTCTATATTATTTACGATCTGCATCATTTTTAAAAGACTTTATTTATTTTTAGAGAGAGGGGAGGTAGGGAGAGAAAGTGGGAGAGAAACATCAATGTGTGGCTGCCTCTTGCGCACCCCCAAGTGGGGGACTTGTCCCACAACCCATGTATGTGTCCTAGCTGGGAATCAAACCTATGACCCTTTGGTTTACAGGTTAGCATGCAATCCACTGAGCCACACCAGCCAGGGCTGATACACGTCATTTTTATTATGTAGCTCTGCCCCTGAATATAATTAAAACATTTCCCATGCATGGAAAGGGTTTTTCCACAGATATCCTGGGGAGGTTTTCCATAATATCTTTCCTATGAAGAATTTGAATTTAGCACAACTAATATGAATAATAGTATTTGGAACATGTATGCTCACAGATTTTTAAATATTCATGAAATTAATGAAAATATAGATTGCTTAGTTTTTAAAAGGTAATCTGTTACTTAATAAGAGAGTTTCAAAATCACAAAAGATCACACTGGAAAGTGACAAGAAAGAATGTTATTTAACATCTGAGTTCTCTACTTTCAGGAATGAGCCCTTGGGTAGAATGTGATGACGAACTTACATCAGGTTTAGAGATTCTTTCTAACTCTCCTTGCTCTCTTTTGTGTTCAGGAAGCAATACTCAAATTGTAATTTGTTTTTGAACATAAATTGGCCAATGAGGGAAAAGTCCTCTTACCACTAAACAGGAAAGATGTAGTTTATTTGATAGCTATAATTCTTATTATAAGTTATTTTCTAACATTTTCATTTATACAATAGTCTCTGGTGTGCTTGGAATCCATGTAAGAGTGATCCTTGAGCACATTCTCACAATCCAATTTGTGGACACAAAGTGGTGCTCATGTCTTGGATTGTTGTTATTCTAACCAGGTACTGCAACTCTATAAAGTTCTGCCAAGAGCAAACATTTGGCATATCTTGATGTCATCGGAATATTGTTGCAAAATTCTCTTTGGTATGTAAATGCTCCCACAACCACATCAAAATTACATCTAAACCATAGAATAACCATGATACAAAGCTGCCTGAATCCTAGATAAGCAGAAGTCTTCTAGGGATATAAAGAAGAATCTACAAGATATGGACAATAGTGTGGAGATTGACTGTGGGAGCAGGGGGAGGAGGTGTTGGGCAGAGGAGCACCAAGGGAGAAAAATTGGGATAACTAATAGAATAACAATAAAAATTAAAAAATAATAAAAAATACTTAACATCCTTCCATTTGAGGACACGCTCCACAACCCTGACGCTGGCTGAAAAATTATTTCCCTGAGTTACTTAGATAATTACATTAAACACTCACTGCATTCTGGATGCTTATAATTGATAGGGAAATTTTATTAGGCTAAATAAAGAATACATAATAGGTATTTAGTTAGAGGGATAGTATTGGTATAATTATGTGTTTAAATAGGTTTCAGAGCTCTTCTATTTTATGCTTAGATAATAGAACTGAAATATATTAACTCAGTAAAACCTAGGCAATATGTACCATTCAGCAAGGTACTGGGAGAATCTATTGAGCCAGTGAAAGGAAGATTCTGAATGTTTGTATCCTGGACCACAAGACTTGAGTGAGCTTGGAATACGAGTAGATTTTGATGATACCAAGCCAACGTTTAAGGTAAGAGAAACCGCACCAGCTCCTCTTTCATCCCAGACTCCCCATTTCATAAATACTTCTCACCCAGTGATAATTCTGAATCTGATAGGGCACAAAACATGTTTCCCCTTTGTTCCTTAATGGGTTGACTTTCTTTATCTGTGAGCACTTGGTCTGGCCTGGTCTGGAGAACAGCACTGGTGGCCCTTTGGAGAGTATATCAAAGGGAAGAGCTTTCAGAGAAAATGGGATTAAAGCAGATGTTAGTTTTTTGTTTAATTAGCTGCTCATATGGGAATTGATTGATGAAAAATGTAAAAAATATCCTCTTTACAAAGGTATTGTATCTTATTATAATGTGTTAAGTTGGAGGTAACTAACAGACTGAATAAATGTGTGTGAAAATATTCACATTTTATCTCTTTAACTCTGCCCCCAGACTGTGCATGCTCCTCAAACTAAAAAGTTAGATTTTAGCATGGCAAATCTATTGCAGTGCAATCATATTTTAACCTTATCAAATATCCCCACATATTTCTTCCATCCACTCAAAATTAGAAAAAAAAAAAAAAGAACAATCTACATTGAGTTGAGACTGGTCGGAGGATTTGGAGACATGGAATAGGCTGGTCCTACAACCACCTGTGCCAATGAAAAATCCAGAGAAATATCTCAGCTGTGAGGTACCTGCTAAAATGAGAGATTCCAATTATACCAGACCCCCAGCCCAGGGTTTCAGTATTAGGAAGAGAAATTCCCATAACATCCAGCTGTAAAAATCAGCAGTGATTGTGGCTGAGTAGACTGAGACTTCTAGAGTCCCAGGCATTCCTCCTCAAAGACCAGTGCATGGACTGACTTACTTGGTCTCCCTCTCTCTGAGCTCTAGCACTGAGGCAGCAGCTTGAAAGAAACCAGGGACATATGAGGAGGAACTGAAGTATCTGGCATCAGGCCAAGAGCTGGAGGAGTAGCTTTCTCCCAGGTAGAACTGCTGGCAGAGGGCTCCTTTGCTGAGCCTTTTGTGGGTACCATATCTGAATCACCATCAACTTGACTAATACTATTTCCCCTACCCCAGTGATCCTCTGAAACCTTACCCTACCCAATTTTTGGACCCACTCTATTGTTTCCAGTGGCTTTTCTATACAAACTACCTGTCTTGGTTCATGCTGCAGACTTTCTAAAGATTTCTCAAATAAGCAGTACCTGGCCTTGGTGTACCCAAAATCTTTTCCTAAGCGGCTTCAGGCCTGGCACTAGCAGCAGGTACCCTTAGTTCACAGCTTGTTCTCTCCTGGGAAACTCCAAACCCAGCACAAGTAGCAGCTATCTGCAGATTGTTTTGTAGCTCATGCTGTGTGGGCCCATGCAGAACACAGGTGGTTGCTGACCCCAGGATGCCCAGTGCTCAGCTTCAGACCATGATGAAGCACCATCCAACCACCTCCACAAATGACATACTCAACAGGTTGACTCACCAGAGTCCTTTTCAGGTGAGTCCTACTCCATGGGATCAGCACCTGCACAGAGGACCCTTTAAACTGTTGCTGCCAGTCCTTGCAGTTGATCGACCTGGGAATAAATACCTCTTATTGATGTGCCAGCTGCAATTAAGGCTCAATTATAATAGGAGCATGTGTATAGCCCACATGGGTTGCTGGAGCAATTAGATCATTAAAAGGGAAGGCTGTGCCATTGGGTTCCATAGGACACATACTACATAAAGCCATTCTACCTAGACCAGGGTAATTAACAGCTCTACCTAATACATGAAACAAGCACAGGGAGGCAGCCAAAATGAGGAGACAGAGAAACATGTCCCAAATGATAGAACAGAACCAAACTCCAGAAACAAAATAGAGACAAGCAATCTACTAGATATAGAATTCAAAACATTAATTACAAGGATGATCAATGAACTTAAGAGAATAGTATAGGAACTTTGTGAAAATTTCAACAAAGAGATAGGAAGTATAAAATGGAGATAAAAGACGTAAAAAGGAACCAGAAATAAAAAACACAATAACTGAGATAAAGATGACAAATGATAGGGAATCAACAGTAGAGTAGATGAAGCAGAGGATCAAATCAGTGATTTGGGAGATAAGAAAGCAGAAAACAACTAATTATAAAAGCAAAAATAAAAATGAATCCAGAAAAAGGAACCTCTAAGACAACTTCAAGCATACCAATATATGCATCATGGGGCTACCAAAAAGAATAGAGAGAAAGCAGGGAATTGAGAAGCTATCTGAAGAATAATGATGCAAAACTTCCCTAACCTGGTGAATGAAATAGACATAAAGTCTAGGAAGTGCAGAGAGTCTCAAACAAAGTGAACCCAAAGAGGACCACACTATAAGACATATCATAATTAAAAATGACAAAGGCTAAAGTCAAAGAGAGAATCTTAAAAGCAGCAAGAGGAAAGCAGTTTGTTATTGACAAGGGCAGTCCCATAGAACTATCAGCTGATTTTTCAACAGAGACTTTGCAGTCCAGAAGAAATTGGCAATAAATATTCAAAGGGCTAAAAAGCAAGGACCCACAATCAAGATTACCCAGCAAGGCAATCATTTAGAATAAAAAAACAGGTAAAGAGCTTTCCAGACAAGAAAAATACTAAATGAGTTCATCACCACAAAATCTGTACTACATGAAATGTTAAAGAATCTTCTTTAAGAAAAAAATGTAAAAATGAATAATAAAATAACAAATACATATGTATTAAGAATTACTTTAAATGCAAGTGGGTTATATTCTCTAATCAAAAGATACAGAATGACTGAATAAATAATAAGGTTACATATGCTGTTTATAAGAAAGAACCACACAGACTGAAATTAAAAAGATGAAAAAATATATTTCATGAAAATGGAAATTAAAAACCTGAAGTAGCAATATTTATATCAGAAAAAATTAGAGTTTAAATGAAGGCTATAACAAGAGCAAAGGAGGACCTAGCAATTCTACTTCTGAGGTATTTATCTGAAGAAACCAAAAACACTAAGTTGTAAAAACATATATATCCATATATTAATTGCAAGATTATTTACAATAGCCAAGTTATAGAAGCATCCCATGTGTTTATCAATAGAAGAATGGATAAAGACAAATTGTGCATATACGAAATAGAATATAATTTAGCCATAAAGAAGAATGAAATCTTGCCATATGTAGCAATATGGTTAGACCTAGAGGGTAATATGCTGAGTGAAAAAAGTCAGGCAGAAAAAGACAAATGTCAGATGATTTCGCTTACATGTGTAATCTAAAAAACAAAATAAACAAATAGGCAGAACAGATATAGATTCACAGAAAACATTTAAGAGCTGCCAAATGGGAAGGTGGTTGGAGGATGGGTGAAAAAAGTTAAAGGGATTAAGAAGTACAACTGGTAATTACAGAATAGTCATAAGGATGTAAAGTATAGCACAGAGAATATGGCCAATAACATTGTAATCGCTATATATAGTGTCAGAATAGCACTAGATTTATTGGTTTAAGTTATATTAGTAACCAATCACAGAGTTGTATGCCTGAAACTAAATACTATTTTACATTAACTATAACTGAAACATTTATAAATGGTTTTAAAAAGATAAATATCTATACTTAAATTGAGGTCACACTAACCTCTTAAATATATTCTTTCAAAAATATTCCCTTCATATTTTCACATAAATTATAAAAAGTGTACACTAAACCATTACTCTGTGTGTGTGTATGAGAACAAAACATAATCCAAGAAATTCTGAATGTCTATGCCTTTCATTTGACACACTCCTACCAACAGAATATAAAGTAGAAGAAACAGCAAAAAATTAGATACTATATTGGCTCAGAAATAAACTTGATAAAATAAATAGTAGTACTATGATCTAAATGTTTATATTCTCCAAAATGTATATTACATTGAAATCTTAGCCCTTGAAGATGATGGTTAGGAGAAGGGGCTTTTGTTTGGTTCATAGATCATGAGTCTGGAGCCCTCACAATGGTATTAGTGTCATTATAAAAGGCACTAGAGAGCTCCCTCACCTCTTTCATGAGGTTGAAGACACAGCAAGAAAGCAACAGTCTTGAATTAAAAAGACAGCTCTCAACAGAATATGACCTTGTTGGCACCTTGACCTTGGACTCCCCAGCCTCTAGAACAGCGAGAAGTATTTTTCAATTGTTTATAAAACTATCCAGTCTGTGGTATTTTCTTAGAGTTGCACAAGTAGGCTAAGATAAATAGTAAATACAGATAAAATAAAATAATTCCTCCCCATTAACACATTGACAGGGATTGAATGAGGCATCAATGAGGTAGTTTCAGGCCAATGAGAAATCAATGAGATGATTTCAGGCCAATGAGGTCAAGTAAAAAAAAGAGATTAAATTTACACTCAGATTGTCTAGTTTGAACACCAGCTTTTACCTTGGAGCATTTACCACAGTTCTTTTTGCCTCAGTTTCGTATCTTACGATGGAGATGACAATAGGGCTTTCAGGGTGTTGTGAATGTTAGATGAGTTCATATTGTGAAAGCACTAGGCAGATAATAAGCATTAAATCAATGTTAACTCATTATGGCAACAGCACAGTCTAGGAGTTTGCATCTAAAAATCACCTGGTTACAAATGGCAGATCGGGTTAGCTCTTGCTTTACTGGAATAATTTGGAGTCATCCCTGTTTTATTTATTTATTTATTTATTTATAAATATTCTATTTATTATTTTTAGAGAGAGGGGTAGGGAGAGGGGCAGAGAGGGAGAGAGGCATCAATGTATGGTTGCTTTTCACCTTCTTTCAGCCATGGATCTGGCTGGCGATCTGGCTTGCCACCTGGCTTTCAAACTGGTTATCTGCCCTGGCTGGGGAATCGAACCAGTGACCTTTGGGTTCGCAGGCTGGCGCCTTATCCACTGTGCCACCAGCCAGGGCTCATTTCTGTTTTAAACAAACAAAACTCTACTAGTCAACACTAGCAATGTGGAGATCAAAGGTAATCTGTCTTTATTGAGATTCCTTAAGGCAGCATGCATATCTATAAAAATTACAAGCCCATCTTTAATGAGAGGCTCCACTCTTCCACCAAACTATCATATGTGACTATAACCGGTAAAATAATACACTTGCCAAAATAGAAAATGTCTCTCTCTGTGCATACACCTTATATTTTCACATTTTTGTGAGTCAGTACAATAAAACATGGGTGTTTAAAGTCTTTTTTTAATAGTAAACTTTAGGTATAGAAATGTTTTCACAGCAGATATTATGTTTCTTTGATATTTATGACATTTTATTGGAGATTACATGATTCTCTGAATGCATGGAACAGTAGATATATTAATGCAGTCCAATTTCTTTGCACAAGCAATCTATCATCCAAAGTAAAATAAATGGCTTTTCATGCGAGATTTAATCATAAGCTAAAGAGAAATGGAAGTTTTAAAGACAAGATCTAAAGAAAAGAAATAAAGCCATAACTAGGGAGGCAGATGGGCTGTTCAGAAGTGTGTCCTGCCAGATTGTCCCAACTTAGACTTTCTCTACGAAGACCTGGTAAAAGATTGATTAGCATCTGCTGCTCACTGTCATCAGCTGGTTAAATTCAAATTATTTGTTGAATTAATCCCTTTCTGTAATTAATGGCTCCCTAGATGCTGGTATATCTATGGTGGTCAAAAAGTAGATTTTAAAAATATGTCAATGGGAAATAACACCAGACTCTTATGACTTAAAGAAGGATATCCAACTCTGGATCATGAAGGGAAGTAGAAATGGAAGCTCCCAAGATTTCCTCAACTATTCTAGAAACACCAAATTTTAAAAACCTAGTACATGTTTACATAAACATGTCTACTTCACAGTGCCCTGCTTTTTCTGCCCTTGGAAGAGCCATGAAAATGTCACGGTTTACAATTTTTTCCAATATTCCCATTTATTTCTCTGAAAATTTTCTAAGTTTCATTCCGAAAGTAAAAAAAAAAGAAAGAAAGAAAAGAAAAAAGAAAAAAAAAGGGCTGCAGAGCTCAATTTTTTAAAAAAAATGCATATGTTTAATAATCATGCCCATATATCTTCTTTCATATAGTGAATTACGTTAGTTTTAATTAGGATTTTTCTATTTTTCTGAATAAATATTCAAATGTTATACTTGCAAGATAGGGATGGCATCTCACTATATATCATGCCTAACACTTTTTTCCTGCCGGCAGAATATTATTAAGACTAACGCTACTTATACTAGTTGGGAAGAATCTGAAGGATACACTCCTCAAAATTATTTCAGTGGCTAACCCTCAAACACTCTATCGGTCCTAAAATGGGTGCTTATAAGAATGTGTTACTTGTTTTAAAAAGCTTCCTTTGTCCAAACTGTTACGACACCTCTTACTCAAAAAAAAAAAAAAAAAAAAAAAAAAAGGAAAAGGAAAGAAAGAAAAAGAAAAAGAAAAAGATTTGTATTTTCTTACTAGAATAATTTTTGGAATCTCAACTTCTTTTAAACTATTTTGCTTCTTTTGAAGGGCTGTTGCTAAAACTACCATCCCATAAACAAAAGTGAAAGGTCACTGAAAACTTCCACTGTGTCAATTTAGTTAGAGAATGCAAAGAGGAATCTCCCTCTTAGGGAACATAGTTAAAACCTGGTATTGGTTTTTCCTAAGGATACATGGATTTTATCAATCAAGCTATTGACAGTTTCACCTTAGGTCTTTTGTTTGTTTGTTTGTTTGCTTGCTTTAAAGATAAAAATATTTTATTTCTACCAATTTCTTTTCAGCTGCTCTATTAGTATTGAATCAAATGTATGTAGTTTTAAGGACTAAGACTGAATTAAGGAAAAGAGTTGGGTTTAACAGCTTTTATGTGTTGTTTAAAGAGAAATTCATATCGTAGAAAATAATTTTCATTAGAAAAAAAATTGTACGCAGTGGTATAACTTTTGAATGGGGAGCAATATTTGCTACAAGAATGCTATTTAATGGTAAAAATGGCAATACATTACCATGTAGTAGAGTACATGAGGCACTGTATCTTTTATCTCATACATTTTTGTCTATTTCATCCCTAAACTTAACATAATACAGGGAAAGTGACATTCAAAGCAATCTCTATGAACAGTTTTTCTGTTTCATAGTTTCAAGATAAGAGCTTCCATCTGCTGGGGGGAAAAAAAGTCTGTCAACAGAATCCACTTGATCAAAGTGTTTTTGTCAGTTATTAAAAGAGGGAAAAATCCACAAATCTGTGACTCTATGTTATCTCTCCCATTTTCTCTTTGCAGCTTATAGAATTTCCATGCTTTTAAATTGTAACAATAGCTTAACATTTTAAATACGTTTTTGGCAAGTCATTTGAGGAGCATTAGGGATATTTGCATTTTTGTCTGTTCTTTAGCCATTTAGTGATGGTTTTCATCATCCCTTATTGCCTCAAAAAAAAGATAGCCTTGCTTTTGCTTATATTCATCTCTACAAATTTAAGTCACCTTCATTGGTGACTGAATTGGCTCTGAATGATTTACTCAGTTGAGACGACTAGTTCTCTGCTTTGCTCCTTCCCCCACCAAACAAAGATGACACCACATATAAGGCAAGAATCAGCCTGTTTAAGAAAATCCTAAGACATTTACACAATTGAAATAAAATTCTTCTGTGAATGAACTGGCCATTTTTCCACAAAGTTACTAAAACAAAATAATATGCTATGAAGGTTAAGTAAAAAGAATTATTCAAGCCCTGGCTGGTAGCGCAGTGGATAAGGTGCTGGCCTGTGAACCCAAAGGTCACAGGTTTGATTCCCCAGCCAGGACACATAACAAGGTTGCAAGCCAGGTCTCCAGCCAGGTCTGTGGCTGGAGGCAGGCGAAAAGCAACCATACATTGATATCTATCTCCCTCTCTCCCTTCCCCTCCCTCTAAAAATAATAAAATTTTTTTTAAAAATGAAAAGAATTATTCATGAAAATTAATCCCTTTTTACAAACTATAGTGTTCTTTTTATTTTGATGCTGAAAGCATTGTGGTCAATTCTAATTATTTTCATTAGCTCCCCTATATCACTTTAAAATAAATCCTGATACATTGATGGTTTGTTCAAAATCTAATTTTCTAATCATCATCAGGTATTACATTTTCTAGAGAAGGCCTGGCCTAAAAAGGGTTTCACTGTCCTGTTGCTTTTCTTTTACTCCCGTGAAATGTGACCCATTTAACAACTCTTCAATGTCTCCTATCTCTCAAAAAATCAAATCCAAGCTCCTTAGAGTGGATCATAAAACTCAACTTAATTTGATCCATACTGTTCCTAAGTCTGTACACTAGTGACACTCTTAACTTATGCTCTGTCCTGTCTCAGAGATCTTGGTTGTCAGAGTTCACTCTCCACTTCATCATTTGCACATGCTAATTGCCCTTATTACTGATAATGTTTTAACTTAAATTTTTGTTTCCAGGAATAAAATACATATTTTTTATTAAAAAATTATAATAGGAATATATGAAAAACAAAGTTTCCCCTTTCCCCACACACCCTTCAGTCTAGATTTCCTAGAGCACAGCTACATTAATTGGTATAAAAGGAAAAGATAGAAACTTTGGTGCTAAATGTGAAAAAAAAATTCTGTTACAGTTTCTTAAATGTAAAGCTTTTTGCTTTCTTCTGCAGTCTCTTAACCTGTTGGGTTTTTTAAATTTTTGGTTTTTGTTTAATGTATTTTGAAGTTGACAATTAAGGTATTATGCAATGACAATATTAAATGCAAATACAAAAATATTTAACTTTCATTGGGAATCACCAAAATTATAAAATTTTTATTTTATTCCTTATTTTTGAATATCCAGTTAGGTATTATCAAGAATAGACATACTGTATAAAACTAACTTAATTATTTTAATTTCATTTCTTCACTCATACACATTCTGCTAGTACTCTCTATGTCTGGCTTTTCTTTCCCTTTCCTTCTATCATCATTTTAAGTGTAAGTGGTTGGTTAACTCAAGGAAGTTCTACTTCCACTAACTCAGGTGTACATGTAATATGCATACTTCTTCGCTGAACTCCCACCTATCTTGGGTTCACCAGAAGTCTGCACTTACAGGGCTTCTCAAGCATTATGTGCAAATATGCTGGCAAGGATATTTGCTTACACGCATGCTCTACTATCCCATTAAACTTTACTTACAAAATCTGAGCTCAAAGATACGATTATGAAAAATTTCAAGATTGTAACAGCAGAGCATTAAACCAGCACAGAGCCCCTCAGAGTTGGGGTCCTATCTGATAACACAGCCACATGTCCATGAAGCCGCACTGCCATAGAAGCAACCACTTTTTAGTATTTGAGAAATCCTGTCTGAAATGTCAAAATAATGTATAGTAAACTCCTATTTTATCAGTATTAAATATTAGTAATTTCACTAAAGTGCAAGGATTTAACATTCTGACACTGCACATATATAATGACATTTTCCTGGTTTAACTATATAGTAATATTGTTCATTAATAATCAGGGTTCATATTGTGACTTTAAATCTTATTTAAAGTTGAGGAAATAGTATATCAAAATTATGTAATCATCTCTTCTATGATTTCCTATTTTCACTGAAGCTCATAAACTTCTTACTTACTTGCTTTGTTTTCTCTTAACTGAACTCCAAAATTTTTAATAGACTTTCTTCTATAATGGAAGGAAATGATCAGTCTCATTTCCCCCCTATTTTTTAGAATATAATACAGTATATTACCAATGAGTCCCTAAGAATGGGAACATGAGGGGCAAAACTTCTGAGGCCTTACATGGCTGAAAATAACTTTCTGTTACCTCCAAAATTGTTTAGTAGTTTGGGGAAAGAATTCAAAGTTTGAAATAGTTTCCAATTAGAACATGGAGGACAAGGTGTCCTTGACTTCTAACTTGAGATATTACAGTTAAAAATGAAATGCCTTTCTTAATATCAAGTATTTGTTTGGGATTAATTCTTTTTCTCTCTGAAAATTACTAGAATACATTTTTTTTTTCAGTATTTCACTAGCATTGTTTTGAAAAGAAATCTTCTTTTATCCTTCTTTGTTACTTTCTGTATAGCATGTCTTTTTCCTCTGGCTGTTTTAAAATTTTACTTGTATCTTTAGTTTTGAGACATTTGATAATTATGTAACATGGTCTGGATTTGGTTTTTTTTTTTTTTTTTTTTTTTTTTAATGTTTAGGGAAAAAGACACTTAGGGCTCCAAGTTAATTAAGATTTGTGAATCTGTGGGGTTTTAGTTTTCACCAAACTTTGAAATTTTCAGCTATTTTTTTCAGTCATTTCTTGTTTCCCTACTCCTTTCAGAAATTCCAATTATATGTATGTAGGTCCCCTTGAAGTTGTCTCACATCTCACAATTACTGTTCATTTTTAAAACTTCTTTTTTCTCTCTATGCTTCTCTTTTCTCTTCTGCTGTATCTTCAAGTTCTCTGATCTTTTCTTCTGCTATTAATCTCATTGAATGTATTTTTTCATCTTGGACATTTTAGTTTTCATTTTTGGGAGTTTGATCTTCATCTTTTTTATATCTTTCTGTCTCTACTTAACTTTTTAAACATGCAGAATACAATTATAACTATCTTAATGTCCTTGTCTGATAATTTAAAAATCCAAGTTAGTTCTGGGTCAGTTTTGATTAATTTTTCTCTATATGGTGGGCCTTATTTTTCTACTTCTTTTTATGCCTGTTAATATTTTATGGGGTACCTCAGTGTGAATTTTACCTTGTTGGATGTTAGATATTTTTACATTATAACCATTCTTGGTCTTTGTTACTGTTTAGTTACTTAGAAGGGTTTAGTTTTTTGGTCTTGTTTTTTTAAGGTTTGCTAAGTGGAACTGGAGCAAAATCCAATCAAGGGCTAATTTCTCCTGAGTTCCAACTCAAGACCCTTCTGTGTATTCGAGTACCACAATCGTAAGGTTTTCCTGTCTAGAGTGTGGGAATGGATGCTGTCTTCCAGTTTTGTGTGAGCATAGGGCACTGTTGCATCTCATTCTTTCGGATGACCCTTAACTCCAGCTATAAAATCACATTTATTCAGACATTGCTGCTGGCCACGTAAAGGTGACTATCTGTAGCTCTCCGATGTTCTCTCGCTGAGCATCTCTCCCCTCTGCCGTGCGCTGCCCTTGAACTTTACCTGAACTGTTCTCCCCAGAGATTGTCCTCTTTGGGTCCCCTTTTTCCAAGTCAGGGATCTTCCAGGCTCTACGTGAGTTCTCCTTCCCTGTGTCACAGTCTGAAAACTGTCCCAAAACAGGAGCTGGGCTTATGAGAGAGCTCAGTTTATTTGTTTTCAGATTACAGTCCTTTGTTATCGGACGTCCAATGTCTTTTCATCAGTTTTATATATTGTCTGGGATTTTTGGTGTGTGCGTGCGTGCGTGCATGTGTGTATATGTTTCAAGCAAATAAAATCTGTTTCGTGTCACTCTATCGTGAAAAGAAACAGAATTCCCACCTATTTTTTTTTTTCTTTTGTATTGGATTTATTGTGGTAACACTGGATAACAGGCTTCAGGTGCATAATTCCACAACACATCATCTGTACGCTGCATTGTGCGTTTTCCACCCCAACTTGTCTCCTTCCACCACCATTTATCTCCCGTGTACCCTCTCCTACCTGTCTTCCTCTGGCCCTATCTATGTTTTTAACTTCAGAGCATTCTTTTTTATATTTTAAAAATGGAATCAATACCCGTTGTCTTATCTTTCTGAACCTTAGTTTGTTTCCTGTCTTGTTTTTGCAAGTTGCCTTTGGACATTCCTGGTCAGTGAAATGAGATCTATATAATGTGTGGCACATCAGGGCTGAGACAGTAAAAAGATCCCAAGTGACTTTCCAGTCCCTTACCTTCTTGTGCTTGGGAGAAGAGCAGTGCTACAGGGATCCCAGCATCTTTCAGGTGGGATCTCTGAATGATCTCTTAAATATCTACAATGGACTTCTCATGAGTAAGAAATACATGTTTATATGTTGAGTCTGGAAAGTTGGAAGTTGTCTATGTAACAGAAGTCTAGTCTATTTTGACTAATATACTGACTCCCAAGGAAAAGTTTGAGTGTTTGTAGTATCTTTATTTTCCTAACTTTTTCCTTATCTGTCTATGTTGTAATGTGTTTCCTCCACTAAAATTATTTCAAGACAGGGGTACCATAGGTACTCAAAATTTTTTGGCTAAATAGATGAACAACAGAGTTTAAATCTTTTAGTGTAACATATTAAGTGTAACTGATGTTTATAATTATAATTTAACCATATGAATTGAGACAATGTAGACATGTTAGCAGTAAAATAAAATATAATAATATAATTGCATTCATCTATAATATTTGGAGAAAATCCCTAACTTTTCTTTTCTGTGCTTTTTCTAATCCATTTAAATAGTAAGGATTTCTCATACAACTGGGAATCATATACTATGCTTCTTTCTGGGATATGGCCCCAGGAGTTAAGAAAAAGTATTTGGTTGAAATCTAGGACTTACAACCTTATCTGGGATTTAAAAAAAATGCATACTAGACTTTTTTTTAATTAAAAAAGTATATAGCTTTATCAGTTCAATGTTTTCTGGGAAGATTTAAATGCTATTTTTTATATTGGAAATATTATTAAATCCAAAAGCATTTGTGTATGAAATAATTGTATGAAAACCTAAAACAGGGACATAGGTCTACATATGTTAGCTCCAAAACCAAGTTGCAGAGATTTTTCTTTAGTTCTTTCTTCCTTTTCTATTATTTCCTCTTCCAGGGAAGTAGGCTTTTATTCTAATAAAATATCCATTTAGTTCTCAACATGGACTCATTCTTAATAATTGGTTGACAATCATAATAATTATTTGGACAATATTTTGATTCATTTGTTTTCTTGTTTATATATAGAACTGTAGCTCTCTGAAGACAGGATCAAGATCATATATATTTTGTTGTGACCAATATATACTTACTTTTTTATGGGAGACCTCATTGGTAGACAGACAATTTACATGGAGTTCTCTTAATTGTATGAGCCCCAAAAAGTCTTGATGAAATTAATCTATCTCAGAATTTCTATTATTCATCTTATATCATCAATATTTTAAATGTGTATTATATGAAAATCATTTTTCTAAGTACAGGGGTTACAAAAAGGGAAAAAAATAAAGGTAAATTCTTATTGCTCATGGAGTTTGCAATTCTAAAATACGAAGATCGTATTGTGACAAGTGCTATAGGCAAAGATAAATCTGGAAAGAAACAAAAGAGTACTGGAGGATGACAATGATGGTGTTTTTCATAACTCGATACTCTATGGTTTTAAAATACAAATAAGTATTTAATAAACTCTGTAAAATGTTGAATAACTTTTCATCATCATAAAGGATTGATGTTGACTTCCTTCTAGTTTCTTGAGATTGCTATCTTCCTTTTCTTTATATCTCTGTCCTTAAAATCATGGTCAATAAAAAGTGACCCATAACAACTCCTGGGTAAATCCTGTGAAATATATTCTAATTAATATGTTTAAATGCACAGGCTTTAATATATATAATATATACATATATTATATAAACATAATATATATATTGTAGTATGAGTTATTTGAAATCTAATTAAAATGTATTGCATAGTATTCAGAGTATCATTGAAATCTAAATACTTGAAATGATTAAAGCAAAATCAAATGAGTTAGTGTTAAATCTTGAAATAGAATTCACATTTTTAATTTCAGTAAGTATGCCAAGCACAACTTACATGTGATGAAGAAGGTGCTTTCTGAGTGCTATATGTGTTACATGACATTAGAGTAAATTTTTTCAAGTTATATATTTTTCTATATGGCTATTTAATTAGACATGATTTAAGTGATCAAAATCTGGAAGAACAAGTTCACAGGTATTTTTCTCAATTATTATGTTTCCATATGATTTGGTAGCATGTCTTTTTTGAGCAGAGTTTTGACCTTAGGATATCTAATGTTTACTTTCAACCTAATGGTGTTTGGCTGATCTTACCTAAGTCATATGACCTCCTGCTTGAGTTTCCTCATTTGAAAAACAGAGATAAGAATAGTTGCTGCTGTTACTATAATGAGCAAAATGTGAACTCTAAAGCCTTGGTATACAGGAGAAACAAGACATGGCAAGACAGTGTAACGGGACACAGTAATTTTAACCTGATTCAGCCCATGAGGTACCTGCCCTCTACTGCCAAACTTATCCCATGAGTCACAACTATTACTTCAAGCTTGATTATTGCAAAGGTTAAATTTATGACATCTGTTATGTTTGGTTGGAATCCCACTTTCATTCATTCTTCGAAAATTTAAAGTCAACAATAAAAGAAATAGAAAAAAGGAGAGCTGCATTATTTAAAAAAATTGGTTGTGCATTCTTTCTCTCTCTCTCTCTTCCTCTCTCTCTCTCTCTCTCTCTCTCTCTCTCTCTCTCTCTCTCTCTCTCAGGCTCCCTGTCCCATCACCATTTTGCATCTAACTTCTTCATACTCAAATGGGAAATTAACTATGAAGGCTTTGAACACAGTCAGTTTCTCCACTCTGAAATATACATGGTTAAACTACATGGTCCTTTTATTTAAGGAGCTTAGGGTCAAATGGGGAAGACAATGATAAAATGGAAAACAGCATCAAATGATTCAGAAATAGACACTAAGATTCTCAGATACAGATAATAACTGATGGAGAAGTTACAAGTATATCTTAAATTAGGTAAATTAGAACAAACTATATTTCTAATTATCTCAGCCATCCTTTTGAGTTCATACTACACACACTGTCCCTCTTCCCCATTGCCACATCTTCTTCTGTCTACAGAATTCAGTCATTCTCAACTTACCAATTTTGCACTAAATTTAAATAACTTAAAAACATGCCTTTGATTGCCATCATATTTTTCTTTTTCTCACAAGTTCCTAATAATGTGATTCTAAACTTTGTCAGACTTAATAGCTTTTATTACATATATTTTAATACCCAAATTTCTATCTGAAACTGAAATACAAAGATAACCTATATCTTACATTTTAAATATATATATGTATATATAATAAATATAAAGGTCTAAGTATAATATAAGAAAAGATGATAAAATAACCTTATAATAATTTATATTTCAGTTTGGAAATGTTTGGATATGACTATACATAGAAGACACAATGAATAAATAAGCTAAGAACAACACAAGCTGTGATGATATATCACACCTAATATTTGGCATGAATTGAATACAAGTTTAGTAGCAACACCAGGACATATACATATATATATATATATATGCACACATACATATATATCCTTTTTAAAGATTTTATTTATTACTTTTAGAGAGGGGGGAAGGGAGAGAAGCAGAGAGGGAGAAAGACATCAATGTATGGTTGCCTTTCACCTGCCTCCAGCCACGGACCTGTCTGGAGACCTGGCTTGCAACCTGCTTATGTGCCCTGGCTGGGGAATTGAACCAGTGACCTTTGGGTTCGCAGGCCAGTGCCTTATCCACTGCACCACCAGCCAAGGTTAACACCAGGCAATTTTTATTAGCTCTAGATTTTACCCTAGAATTGTCACATTTTCAAGTTTTCCACATAATTCCAGAATTTAGAATTTTGATATGTAAATTTTAATTTTTAAGCATTTACAAGTCAAAATTTTATAGCAAAACATTTAAGTGAACCATACACCTATTTTGACTATGCAACCCTCCAACCAGAACTTTTGATATTGTGAACATTAACGTAGGTAGAACCATTTTAACATAGGGCCCGAACAGTTGTTCCAGAAAAACTGTCCTGCATGGCTTCTGCTCAAACCTTCGGATTGTTTGGACTTGCCAGACCAACATTATCCTATAAACAATAGTTGGTAAAGTCAGAAAGGCCATGGACAACCTGACCACAAGGCCTGAAGATCAAAAATTTTCTATCTAAAGATAGACTCAGGAAACAATCACATGTAGCCAAAAGTAGCTCAGTTTATCAGCATCTATTGATATTCTTTCTTTTTCTCATGTAATTATTTCTCCTTTTCTCATAAAAAAAACCCTGGCCTTTCTTCTGTAATTGAGACATTATGTTGGCTTTTGCCTGAATCTGTGCTCTCAGGTTTGCAATTCTTTGATCCAAAATAAATGCTCATTTCCTGTTACTTAGACTTTTTAAAATTTCAGGTTAACAATAGCTGGTGTCGATGCATTGAGATTAGCCTCAGTTTATGATATACTGGCCTTTTAATGAGAGAGTGCAAGGAAAGGAGTTCAAGGTTGTTGTGTGTTATTTCCTTCCTGAGCACATATTTCTTTTATAAATTTAATGGACTGAATAAAACTAAATATAAAGCTTTATAGATACATAGCAACTTGAAAAAATAAGGTGACTTTTTGCTAAAATGGACTCCTGCTCTAAAAGTTGGCATCATTTGCAAGCATAAAGGACATCTTTATTTTTCTAAATCAGGCCTTTGAGAATGATATTCAATAAATGGGAGGATCATTTCATTCTTCACTTACAAGTAAATTAGCATAACAAAGCTGCTTAATGTGAGAGTTCACAAAGCTCTGATTAAGGCATTAATCCTTACATTTTACAATGGGACTTATTTCCACAAATAATTTCTATAAGAAACTGCTTCTACTTGTGTTTTTCCTTTCTTTCAAAACATTAACTCTTCAGGAACTGTCATTTGACTAAGTAACATTAAAGTTTCAACCCAGGGTGTAGCATTCTCTAGGAGGAACGCTGGTGGGAGGAATAGCACAAGGTCTTTCCTTTGCTTAAAAGAACCTGTGTGAAAGATGCTTCAGTGAGATATTCACATCTTGTATTGCCTTTTATTCTATGACAACAGACGCTGAACCAACTCTTTTTCTTGCCCAGCTCCTTGCCGGACCAGTTCTGACACTCTCTTTTATAATTCTGGCAGTTATCATAACAAAACTCTTAAAGAATTCAATGCGGCTTCACTGACCATGCAGGCACACACAAAAATACTCAACATGTTTAAATTCAAGAAGACTAATGTGTAGTTCAGGATTCTGGCTTTTCTTTTTTGCAATCTTCTTGGGGAAAAGGGCTTAATTTAAAATCCAAGTATTTAAGCAATGCTGATGCCTTTACATCCATATTATCACCAACAAATAAATTCACTTATTGAATGTCCATTTCAGCACTTTATTATCTACCAATTTTGAAACCATAAGATTGAAGAAGCAAACTGGAAGATTTTAAAATTTTATTTAAATGTGACTATGAGCTCCTATTGGACTGACTTGCTAAGAAATTTAATCTCATTTGTATGGTCACTCTCTCCTTTTCAGTAAAGTCATACAAGAAATGAGGGAACTTGTCTGGATATTGGAGCCTTTAATCATTGAACCTTCAATAGTATTCTCTTTATAAACCCTGTGGGGTCATTTATATATGGGTCTCTTAAAAGCACAGCACCATGGATGACAGAGGCCTCCTTCCTGTAAAAAAAAATTTCCTTCTTGGTTCTAGCAGCAAATCCTTTCACAGTCTTAACCATTTCTCTGGGGTTCACCCCAAAATGGGACCACTAGGCATTTCCTCCTACTCTCATGTACCATGTCCTACAACCCAGCCCCCTTTAGCATTGGCCCATGGGCATATCCAGCACCCTGGAAACAAAGCCTAGAAAACAGATTGAGAGCAACTTGGATTTTAGCTTAACAACAGAAATCATTTCAGCCAGGGATGCACAAAATTCCCGGATTCCTTATAGGAAGCAAGTACAACCAAAGGTTACAACCTCCAGAGTCATCTCATAATATTACTCAATTAAAAAAATACAAAGTGTGCATTTCTCAATAGCAATGATGATGTCATTAATAGTTCATATCAAATGATCCAGTTACTAAACCAAAATTTTCAAACCTAAATGTTTTTTACATAAGATCTATACCAATATCTAATTTGCTGACAAGTCCACCTTCCTATAAGGAGGTTGAGGAATTTTGAGATCTGGATTTTGATTTGGCAAAGTTTGATTAATTCAAATGAATTGAGCAAGGAGGTCATTAAATGGCTCAGCTGTTTCTAATACCTTGGCAGCTATTAAGCAAACCAAAACCTAAACCTATAGATAGATCCTTAAGATTGAGAAATTAAAACCTAAGGACAACCAAACTTCAAACTCATTTTAAAATATTAATACCTGAATAATATCTTTCTACCTTGTACATTTTTAAAAATCAATGAGTGATGAAGGCAAACTTATTTCTATGTTGAGAGGGAACGTGGTCTAGAATTTTTTTTTACCTTAAAATTGGTGATAAAGTAAGTCAGAAAGGCTGATACTTCTGCAGCATCAACTTGAGAAAAGCAGAAAATTACAAAATGAAATTCCATTTTAAAAGGCATCAAAGAGCTGTGAAAGCAATGAACACCAGGTAAACGAAAATGACAGAGAAGAGAGAATCACTCCAAGTGAGGTGATGATCACAGGTTGTTTTAGGCCAAGGGGCATTTGTCAGTTCTGAGTAGGGACTGAAGATCAGTGTAAGCCTAGGCAGAAGGACTCTGCTGGGGGCAAAAGAGAAGCCAGAAAAGCTTTTTGTTCTCACTTATGACTGAAGAGACCAATTTGATAGTTGAACAAAATCAAATATCCAGATCCTTGCTGAGTGCCGATGCAATGTGGTAGGACAGTGTGTCTGTAAAAACAGTAAATTTCCTTCAACCTTTCAATGATCAGGAAATAAAAAGTGCCCTAAATGGAGGGAGTGTGTACTTCAGTACATGACTTTCCATCTTTATAAGACATTGCACACATTTTAAAGCTGCCTAGATCAAGAGGCTGGAGAGATAAGCTGAAAATCCCTGAAGGAGCAAATTAAATCTTCTGATATAATTTTAAGTTTTAGGAGATAAATACCTTGGAAGGGCCATGACTTACAATCAGGATAAACAGAGGCAGGGTAAGTTTTATCAAACCATAATCCAGCCTCAACCAGTGCAATTTCTGATTGAATTGATTGACCCCCATGTATTCTATCTGCTTGACCACAGAAGGAAAAGATGTGCTGTGTGGTGAAGGGTAGCACCATCTGAATTCTCTGAAATTCTTTTATACATAACATCTCACATAATGTAAAAAGAAAACAAGACTGTTAGAAAAGACAATAAAGCAGACCACAGATGACCTAGTAAATAATAGAATTAGCAGACAAAGACATTCAGCCAGTTATAATTAATGTGTTCAAAAATGAGGAAAAATTAACATAGGAAGAGGGATCGATAAGTTTATAACTGCAATCATTTGTCTTAGCTTTACTGGTGTATTTGTGTGTGTGTGAGAGGGGAGGGGTGAGGGGGAGGGAGAGAGAGAGAGAGAGAGAGACAGAGAGAGAGAGAAGAGGAAGAAGAGGGGAAGAGAGGAAGAGAAAGGAAGAGGAAAAAGGGAAGTAGGAGGAAAGGGGACCAGGCTTTTTCTTGTAGGGATGCTTTGAACAGTGGCAGATTATGACACCCCAACAATATGCTGCAATATGCTGCTTTGGTATATTAATTATTTTGAGCTGTAGGCACTTGAAAAACAATAACTCTGAGGAAAAGCTTCCTCTGAACTCCCCTTATCTCCCTAAAGACAAACCCTCCAAAAGAAACTCAATTGTCAGAAATCCACCCTTTCTGAAGTTTCAGCAACAAGGGAAGGTCGACTCATTACAGGAGAAGAAATTAGAAGTTGACACCACCCTCATACCAACTTTGCCACAAACTATCTTATCTCACATCTATTTTTCTTTTCTAAGGACCCATTCTTCTTTCTGAAAATCATTCATTCTCCCCCTAAGAGGCCTACCTACCTGCCCTCCCTCCTTTCCCTATTAAGAAGTTATTTAATCCTTAATTCTAAGCCAACTTGGGGAGATATCCAAGGAAAAATGAGTACCCAAGTTGGCTTAGAATTTAGGACTTAATAACATGTGTATGAAGTATACATGTTAATAAATTTCTATTTGTTTTTCTTCTGTTTGTCTTTATCACAGGGATCTCTGCTAAAAACTCAGAATTGTAGAGGGAAAATAAATTTTTCCTCTCCCAGAGTTTAAAATTTTCACTAAGTAACCTCCATTTCCATTCCTGTACACTCTCCAACCTTCTCCACCCTGTTCTTTGACCTACATCTTGACCTCTGTGCAAGCCATCAGCTGAGCTCTATTCAACATTGGGCTGAGTTCCATGGCTGGTATCATCTAGCCCTCATGGCTTCCCCTTAGGTTGACCAGTAGGAGGGCATAAGGATGCCAGGGTCAGGCATAACAACTCCTGTTTTTCATGATTGCTGCATTCCTTCATTCAGATCTTTTGGACTTTTTTTTTTTGTTTTTTTGTGTTGATACCCTTCATTCCCCTCATGAAATTCAATGTAATCTAAAAGTTAATTTTTTTTTCCTAGGGTCTTAGTTTCAATTGGGAGAAACTAGGTCTCAGTAACCAGTCAATTCCAGTGTGATGATGAGTTCTCCCTGATGTAGCCCCAGGGTGTGTCCCTGTCCCTTCTCAGTTCTCATAAATCTGCAACATCATTGGGCATCATCCTGGTGAACACAGATTTGGATTATTTGTATTGCGTTATTCAGTCTTTGAAAAGGGATAGGACTGCTCTGCATATGCTGGATAATTATCCAGGACCTGTGAGATTCCATTTTTGACCTTTCAGTTAGGGATGAAGGAAAAACATAAGTTTGATCAGGAGATTCTGCTATCTTAACTCCTCCAAAAATTTCATCCCTACTCCGGAAGGATTGAATTTAAATCCATTTCTTTTATACCAGGAACTGTTATAGTCTGATCACTAGCTACCACTCTAGCCTTATTTTAAATGTTTATATCAGTCATAGCAAAGGACATCAAATCTATTCCTTTAAGTGTCTCAGAACAGTCATTTCCATGTAAAATACTTTCATGCACTCCTTCCTATATCTCCCTCCTAAGTGATTCCTTCCCATTTATCATTGGACCCAATCTTTATTTGCTCCAAGAAATCTTCAGCTACCTTCACACATCTATTTTTCTTTTCTTTCCTCATATAGGATTCTGTGTAAATAGCTATTACAGCATTCGTTACCCTGCTTGTCATTCTTGGTTTATTATTTATATTCTCACTAGTTTCTTGAACTTGGGGATTGCATATTATTTGAATTACCTATGCTTTATCACAGTAACTTTTATACAAGCACATTTTAATAGATGTTGAATAAATGATTACATGGGAAAGAGAAACTAGTATATTACTTAAAACTCTGAATATATAAAAATAGACCAACCTTCCTTTACAAATTTTATAAACAGAGATCAACCTCAAAGTTTTTGAACACTTTTATTTTTTATTAATTTATTGTTATTATATTACATTTATTTCATTTCCCCCCATTGTTCCCCCCTGCCCCATCCTCCCCATCCCCTCTCCCACAGTCAATCCCCACATGTTGTCCATGTCCATGGGTCATTTATACTAGTTCCTTGACTAAGTTGTTCCCCTTCTTTGACTATTTCTACCACTGCCCCTTTCCCTCTGCACACTAAAAGTCTGTTCCATGTTTCCATGCCTCTGGTTCTATTTTCCTTGTTTGTTTGTTTTGTTCATTAGTTTCCTGTATTGGGTGAGATCATATGGTGTTTGCCTTTCACTGCCTGGCTTATTTCACTAAGTATAACACTCCAGTTTCATACATGCTGTTGCTAAAGGTAGGAGTTCCTTCTTTCTTTCTACTATGTAGTATTCCATTGTGTGAATGTACCAACATTTTTTGATCCATTCATCCATTGATGGGCACTTTGGCTGTTTCTAGCACTTGGCTATTATAAATAGCGCTGTTATGAACATAGGAGTGCATAAATTCTTCTGAATTGGTGTTTCATGATTCTTCAGGTACAATCCTAGCAGTGGAATTACTGGATCAAAAGGCAGTTCCATTTTTAGTTTTTTGAGGAAATTCTATGATGTTTTCCATAGTGGCTGCACCAGCCTACATTCCCACCAACAGTGCACCAGGGTTCTCTTTTCTCCACATCCTGGCCAGCACTTGTTGTTTGTTGATTTGTTAAGGATGGCCATTCTGACAGAAGGTGAGGTGGTATCTCACTGTGGTTTTAATTTGCATCTCTCTGATGGCTAGTGATGTTGAGCATTCATTCATATGCCTATAGGCCCTTTGTATGTCCTCCTCAGAGAAGTGCCTATTCATGTCCTTTGGCCATTTTTTAACTGGGTTGTCTGTCTCCCTGCTGTTGAGTCATATGAGTTCTTTATATATTTTGGATGCTTCTTTGCCCAATTTTGCCTAGATTCCTCAAAAGTGAGGTGCAAATGTACTATGTTCCAAAGCACTGACTACTTCATGAGTTTACCCTAAATTCTGATCTATTTTTCTTTTAATTTTTAAAAAGATTTTATTAATTATTTTTAGAGAGAAGGGCAGGGAGAGGGGCAGAGAGGGAGAGAAACATCAATGTATGGTTGCCTTTTACCTGCCTTCAGCTACAGACCTGGTTGGAAACCTGGCTTGCAACCTGGTTATGTGCCCTGATTGGGAATTGAACCAACCTTTGGGTTCTCAGGCCAGCTTCTTATCCACTGTGGTAACAGCCAGGGCAAAGGAGAGCCATTTTTCTGACTCTAGAATTAGGCTGAGAATTTAAATGTAAACAAAAATAATTTCCTTCTATCTTTGTCTTTTAAAACTCAGGGCTTTGCCCTATACAGAGCTTCCTAGGAAAAGAATTTGAAAATCTGAGATTTGGTTGACTAATGAGTGCTTTCACAAACACTAATTCTGAATGAGAATAAGGTAAGATTAAATTGTGTCACAGTGGCAATAATGACTTCAGCCTTTTCTGCAGTGAGTTCTGAATGGGGAGGCCTTTCAGAGAATCTCAAAATAAGGTGAGAGATTCAGGCCTTTGTTCTCTTACACCATCTCGTCATTAGCTGCCAGTTGCGTTGGGGAGGGGGTGTAACTTGGATGAGGAAACTTCCTTTGATGAGAACAAGTCCCACAGTGACATGCATCTGTGAGCTATTAGTAGCCAACCCCACCAACAGTCAAGGGATGGAGGTACCTCAATCCTGAAAGACTTGGATGATGAACTAAAAATACCAACTACAATCTATCTCTTATACTAGAATCCACCTGCTTCATAGTCAGTTTACCCAATCCGGGAGCAGCTTTTCTAGGACTTTCATTGAGTTCTCGTCCTGGGAAAATCAAGAAAGGGAAGTCAGTATTTATAGCTCATGCTGCCACAGTGAGTTGCAAATTATAGAGATTTTCATTTTCTCCTTCTACATCCTATTCTAGAACCTGTACCCCTTGACTAGAACCTATGCCGATCTGAACTTGCCTGGTGGACCACTAAGAACCTCATTAAAAACTACTTAAAAGCAAAGGAGAAAAAAAAAATTACAGAAAAATGGACCCAAATTGCCAATAAACCAATACAAACACTTAAATTAAATATTAATTAGGAGATTACATATTGAAAGTGCAATGAGTTTTCATTTTTTTATCCATCAGATTTTCAAAAATTATTGAGTCCCTTCCAAGTGTTTTTTCTCCTCTTTCACCACTAATGCACTTGGACTATAACTTAAATATACCTCAACTTTCTCTTTCACTCTTTTGCAATAAAGAAACCTCATTTCCCTGAATCAATGCTATTTCAGAAAAAGAACATTTAAAAGTATCATTGCCTTTTCCCTATATTTTGAATATTATTTAAAAAATGCAAATGTTTTACTTAAAAAAATCAGTCCTAGCCCTGGCTGGTAGCACAGTGGGTAAGGTGCCGGCCTGTGAACCCAAAGGTCGCAGGTTCAATTCCCCAGCCAGGGCACATAACAAGGTTGCAAACCAGGTCTCCAGTCAGGTCTGTGGCTGGAGGCAGGTGAAAAGCAACCATACATTGATGTCTCTCTCCCTTCTCTGCCTCTCTCCCTTCCTCTCCTTCTAAAA